>JZKD02S1729292.1:152522-195684 GCA_000966675.3 Picea glauca
TTTGGCCCTTTTGTTGTGCTGTGGAGTTAATCTTTGTGCCGTGAATGACTGTTTTTCTGTGTTGATGATGCGGAGTTCTTGTCGCCCTGTGCGGACGAAATTTCAGTGATAACACATAGAATGGTTGATTTCAACATGATGTTGTTCCTTGATGGGCAAGGAAAAAGGCTCATCAAAATCAGATTCGTAGTTGTCATATATTGGTTGGATGCTTCTTAAATCAACATCATTTTATGTAAGGATCTGATCTACTCCATCTGTATACTTATCAAAAATAGGTGAATATAAATCTTTTGAATTTTGCAAAGAAATACATGCAGTCTTCAGATCCTTCTCTCTAATCACAGCTGAAAACATATCATAAGCAACCTTTTGAAAAAGTGTAGAAAAAACTTCTTCTCTAACTGTTTCTTCATGTAAATCAAAGGCAACAGGTGCAACAGAGATAAGATCTGATGCATTTTCAGCTATGCAATTCTTATTTGCATCATGAAGATCTTCCTTAACAACATAATTTTCATCTTGACAAATAGAAGAAAAGACTACTTCCTGTTGAACTTGCTTCTCAAATTCATCACAACAATCTTCAAAGAGACTTTTAGTTGGAAATTCATCTTTACAAAACAAATGGAAAGAATAATGAAAACTTTCCAATGAGTGAATTCTTGAATCTAGAAGAGATATGCACCAATCAAGGGAAATCCCCTCTAATGAATACCTGAAAATCTTAATTTGAACGTCCTCATGTACAATTCCATGCTGATGAATAAAATCATGAAAATCTAGCAAGTGTTCAGCTGGAAATTCCCACTCTTCTCCTCGAAATATGGGAATACTATGTTCCCATTCATATCTACTAGGTACTAGATGAGGGTAACCAGAAATACTTGAGAAATTGCAAAATGCATACGTCTTTCTCATTTCATACCAGTGAAGTCACCAACAAATTTCTGAACAATGGAGTCACCACTGAATCCTTCCTTCATGAATTCGCCAGATAGATAATTACAACCAAGAAAATGTCCAGGCTTTGTCTATCATCAAAGTTGGATCTATGTCGTCTCCCAAGGAAGTTGAGTTTCAATATCCTTTCCCCGACAACGATGCCAATTTGTTATCTCTCCAAGAAACTCTTTGAGGTTGTAAGTCAAAGATGCTTGGTAACTTAAAGTAAAAAAAAAATTGTGTTTATGTATGTGTGGATCGATGGGATAACTCAACCTTAATGGATTGTATCAAGACAGTCGAATGTATATAACCAAATGAGATAATTCTTTCAAGAATTAATGATTAGATAGGTAGCAAAACTGTTGGATGAAGAAATCTATGCTCATTAACCAGAACACACATTTGATGGGTCAAATAAGATAGTGTATATTACTATTAAATCAAGCTTATGAACTGAAAAAATGAGATAACAATCATTAGCAGTTAAAAAAAACTTGAATCAAAGTACAAAAAGAGAAAGGTAATCTCAATCTGACATCAATAATGAAAGAAAACTGTGATCTGTATTATATATATGGAAGTCTATTACAATAGAATTAAGGTATCTGTATCTAGACTCAAACCCTTTAGTCTATAAAAGTGATAGGATTTATAGCCTTTACAAGCAATTTCAGATCCTCAAAAATGGATCTGATAACCTCTTCTCCTATCTCATATTCAAATTTGTGAGGTAGCTGGAAAAGACAAAAATTTCTGGAAATATGCTGCTCAAATATTGACCCATATATCTCAAACAAAAATAGATGTGTAAAAAATGGAAGAGTATTTTGTATATTGGTTTTTTTTGAGAAAAAATCTCTCATTTCTTTGAGATTCATTTTCATTTTCCCGGGATATGCATTTCAAAAACATGTGTCAAACAGGGAAATTCTGAGATTCGAAAATTATGGCTCAAAGATGAATTCGATTCTCCCAATCTATGAAACCTGTATAAAAAATGAGAGAAGTTATTGTTATTTGACATGTTATCAACAAAAACCTCCACCTGTTTCACAAAAAATATTCTCCAGTCACTCAGAATAAGCATTTGAAAATGATGACTCAACATAGTAAAAATAGACTTTTCTGTACTTTCGGTGGCAAAGAGAGCCCCAAATTTCACGTTTAAGCCACCGAAAGCTAGGGATTTCAGTGGCTTAAAAGCCATTTTGGAAAGTCACTTAGCCACCAAAACCCGAGTTTTGACCTTTTTGAAGGAAAAACCAAATCAAATTCTTTTCAAACTTTATTACATACTTAAAGCTCTAAATAATGAACCTTAAAAATTTAGAGATGTATTTTTCAATGACATCCTATCACCTAAAATAAAAAAATTTGACTGTGTTATTTGAGGAGATAACAAATATCCCATATCGATTCTCTTGGTTTCTATCTTATTTCAATCATCTTGTTCATGTACTGATCCTCTTAGCTCGGCTTCTGGAATTCATTAATCAGTAGCTTCTTAATGTTTTCCAATTTCCTCATCTCCCCAGGGGCACTGTTTGTGTCTAGACTCATGTACCAGTCTAGTGCACGGTATCTTAGAATAATCGCCAGCTACGCAAGTTTGGTATCTTCATCAGTGATCTGTTTTTCCTCCCACATCTTTGCACAAATGAACAAATGATTCTCAGGGTCTTCTGTTGCTTCTCCTCAAAATTCTGGTAGTCTGATAATGGGATCAGGTCCTTCCATTCTAAATACTAAAATACTACCTCCTCAGCGCAGTGTAGACACTTGAATAGCGCTTCCTGAACTAGCTCCTTTATTTGTCACTCCTAGTGTAGATGTACTTCTTGTTATCGGACTTCCTCCGAACTTCGGTTTTCTAAACAACGGTGTTCTCTTTGGTGTATTAGTCGCACATGGTTTCATGGGTTCCACGATGACATTAATATGGATAGGATGGTTGCCTTCTCCTCTCGTTGTTGGATCTCTCATCTTCCTATCATATGTTTCATGCAGGATTTCCTCAATATTCTCCACACCTTGGAGATCCTCTACCTCTTCCTCATTTCTTGCCAAGCCCTCCCTCATGGCTATGGCTCTCTTCTTGGTATTCACCTTATATTGGTAAGGTACTCCGCTATGCATCATTTCTGATGATGCCAATATCCACTTGAGTTGGTCACCATCCATCATGATCGGGTCGAAGGGTTCATCCTCCTTCTTGCCTTTATTATAACCTCCTTCCATTTATCCTCTCTCTGTTAGTGCTTCCCCCCTTCCCCCATGCATGTAGGGAAGTTTAGCTATATGATTCCATTGTCATTACACCTTTGTTATATAGAAGTATCTTAATAGAAGTATACAAGGATTGAATGTACCTTCCTCAAGTTCCACGTAGAAATTCTTGCTCTGTTGCACTGTATGACTTCGTTGTGTCGACTGCAAGTTCGGTGATTAAGCCTGCCACAATACTGTCAAGCCAAAAGTCTACTACGTGGGTGAACTTATTGTTTACCTGCTGTAACTACTCAATCTGTACTGGGGTCCACTCTAGCTATCGAACCTGGTTCGTCATGTGGTTGTCCTTCAACCTTAGTATCCACTCCTCTAGTAGATGCGGAAAATCACAGAAAAAGACTTCATGTAAATCAAGAAATACGTATTTATCTAGGTATTTGTGAGGTGTGAGTCTCGAGTTTCTATTGTCTTTCTAGGAAAACTCTATCTCTTTGGTTCTCAACCAACCTTTGATTTCTTCTTTCATGGGGTTTAATGGTCTCAACATTCCCTTCTAATGGATCATTGGTCTTCTTGTTTCCCTCGTTCTTTTCTCGTGCAATCTATCTCATCTACTCAGTCCTCTCTTGTTCCTTCTAACATGGAAACATAACCATTTTTTAGTCTTAATTTCTCTCTTTTAATGTCTGAGTTATTGAACCAGGGTTCATGTCTTTCAGGTTTCCAACAAAGCCTCTAAAACTATCAACCCTCTTGGTAAACCAGAAGGCAACACGGTACACAAAATGTACTGCGCAGTCTCACCCGAGATAGCTTTAAATGGGTAGCTATAAGACTTAGGTGTTTATAGTCTAGGATTAAGTATGAGATAGGGGTTTATTGACCAGAGCCATATTCTATGAACTGGGAATGTAATCTACCTATTCCTCATGGGTGCATGTTTCCATTTCACAGTTTAATTCCTGAACATCATAATCGTAATCCATAAAAATATATTAACTCACTTATTAAGCATAACAATGAACTGTTGAAAGAAAGCAAAGAGATGGATGCATTCATCACATTGAGAGATATTAGCGTGGTTCACCCCCTCCTAGGCTACGTCCAAAAATATTTGTCTCTTGGCTCTTTTATTATGATAGTTTTACATCTCCAACACTGTGCGCTTACAATTCCCTCTGATGGGTAAGATCTGTATGAGGTGAACTAGATCGCACCAGGCTCCAAATCCTACGATCTAATCCTCAAATCTTCCTCCTCTCCTATTTTCTAGATCAACATCTCACAAACTTGTTCCATGACCATATTACATAATGCATCAACTCGTATCTAGCTACGATATATCATTACAAAAACTGAACTAATACAAAAGTGAATCAACCTCCCTGTGATACCTGTGTATCTCTATTTATATATATCGATCTCTTTATCCATTTACAATTTATTACCAAAACCCTAACCCTATGAACGTTAGGTCTTCCTCCCATGCACGCGTGTTGTTCTTCCTCTAGCTGTCATTTTCCTTGTGCATGCTTTCTTGCATGCACATGTGTTGTGTTACCTTCCAGCTGTTACTTCCATTTCTGCACGCTTTCTTTCTCACGATCCTCCTTCTTTCCACTTTAGACTGGTGCCAACAATCAATGATAAAATTCAATATGATGATCACAATAATTTGGGGGAAACCATAAGAAGAGTCAAGTTCTTATATGATCAACATAAGGGAAATCCTACTTTCCAAAGATCTTGGGAAGACAATAATAAATTCAATATGGAGTAGAGGAAGAAGGGGAAAAAGCCACCCTTCTTCAGAAATAGTTCTCAGGGAAAATAAACCCATAGAGATCCTAGAGTGAATGAGACAGGTGGGAAAAGGACAAGGAATACACCCATTCAGTGTTGGGGTTGTAAAGGAGATCATATGTATAGATATTGTCCACATAAAAGTGACAAAGTGAGATCCGTCCACAATGTACAACAAGAAGAAAGAGTGGAGGACATGGGCAGAAGTGCTCCAAGGATCTATGTATCCATGGACAAAAAGAAAGTAGAGTTTCAATCACACATGATTGAAGTAGAATGTATGATCAATAACCATGCCTTTACTATTTTAATAGATTCAGGAGATAGTCATAGTTACATAGATCCTAAGGCAGTGGAAAAATTTCAATTTCCAAGAAGCAAGCATGGGAAATCTTGGTTGGTGAAATTGACTACAGGATCCAAGAGAAAATTTGTTGAACTAATTAAATCATGTCTAGTGTACATGAATGGGATGGGTACTAAGGAATATTTGAAAATCCTTCCATTGGGTTCATATGATTGTCTAATTGGTATGGATTGGTTCGACCAACACCATGTCGTATTAGACTTTCATAACAAGGAATTTACTTTCTTGAATGAGGATGGGAACCCAATAACAGTCCAAGGAATTCCTAGGGAAATTACTATCTGAGAGATCTCAACAATGCAATTGAATAAGTGTTACAGGAAGGGCTTCCAAATATTCACGGCTCATATGGAGGAAGCACCTAAGGATAAGGTGCAAAATATTGAGGATCATGTGGTCTTGAAATATTTTGAGGATGTGTTCAAGGAAATATTGGGATTACCTCCTAAAATATATGTTGACATTTCTATAAACTTAATCCCTGGATCAACTCTAGTATCAAAGAATCCCTACCAGATGAGTACTCCAGAGCTGAAGGAATTGCAAACATAGCTTGAAGAAATTTTTAGGAAGGGGTATATATGCCCAAGCATGCCACCTTAGGGTGCCCCATTTTTATTCATGAAGAAGAAGGATGTGACATTGAGGTTGTGTATTGATTTTAGACAGTTAAGGAAAGTAATTGTAAAGAACAAATATCCATTGCCAAGGATAGATGACCTCTTCAATCAAATGAGGGAGGCAAAAATATTTTCGAAGATTGATCTTAGATATGGTTACCATCAAGTAAGAATCATATATGAAGACATCAACAAGACTACATTTAGGACAAGGTATAGTCATTACAAATTCATAATGGTACCATTTGGGCTATCAAATATGTCAATTGTTTTCATGTTCTTAATGAATGGTGTTTTCTAGGAATACTTAGAAAAAAATTTCATTGTCTTTTTGGATTAAATCCTTGTATATTCCAAGTCGAAATAAGAGCATGAGAATCACTTTCGGATGGTGTTACAAGTGTTAAGAGAGCACCGTTTGTATGCCAAATTGAGCCAATTCTTATTCTATCAGAACCAAAATCACTATTTGGGGCATATCATATATGAAGAAGGGATAGCAGTGGACCCCAAAAATATTGAAGCTATAAATGGGTAGATAGAACCTAAGAATGTGACCAAATTCAGATCCTTCATGAGTCTAGCTAGCTACTACAAAAGATTCATTGCCAGGTTTTCAAGGATTGCTCACCCAATTACTTCCTTGAAAAGGAAGGGGGTGAAGTTTCTTTGGACAACAAAGTGTGAAAAAGATTCCAACAATTGAAGCAGTTGTTAACTAGTGAACCAATTCTGAGAATTGTAGATGTGAATGAATATTTAGTGGTTTTCACAGATGCATGCAAAGAAGGATTTGGTGGAGTCCTTAGTCATAATGGATTTGTGGTATGTTTTGAATCCAAAAAACTGAAAGATCATGAAAGGATCTACGCCACTCATGATCTGGAGTTGGAAGCCATAGTACATGCCTTGAAGAAGTGGAGGAACTATATCATGGGAAAAATATTTGATATGAGGAAATAACATAATGGTCTAGAATATTTGTTTGATTAGCCAAATTTAAATGCTAGGTAGAGTATATGGTTAGAATTCTTATGTGAGTATGACTTTGATATCAAGCACATCAAAGGAAAAGAGAACAATGTGGTTGATGCACTTAGAAGGAGAGTTCATGAAATAAATTCTACAACGATTAGCATGTATCAAAATTATATTAAAGGAATATGTTTTTAGGCTGCAAAAGCATATTTTCAATGCATGGAGATGGTAACAAAATTACAGCAAAGGTAAAATGAAACAGAAGGTTGAAGATTTTAAATTGGGAAATGATGAAATTCTCCTATACAAGAACATAATTTATGTACCCAATTCTCATGAATTGAGGAGTACGATCTTGAAAGAGATGCATAATGCACCTTATATTGGACACCTTGGATATAAAAAAACAATTGCAACAATGAAAATCCAATACTATTGGCCATGCATGAAGAAAGAAATCGTTAAGTACATTGCTAAATGTCTGGAGTGTCAAAAGGTCAAGGTTGAGCATAGGCACCCATCTAGGTTGCTACAACCATTTCCCATTCTTGAGTGGAAGTGGGAAGTGGTGTCAATGTATTTCATCACTAAATTTACCAGAACAAGAAAGTATCATGATTCTATCATGGTGGTGGTGGACAAGCTTACTATAGCTGCCCATTTCATTCCAATGAAGATTACTCACAAGGAAACCAATGTTGTTGATATTTATATTACGGAAGTAGCACACTTTCATGGAATACCCAAGAAAATTGTGTTTGATAGAGACCCAAAATTTACCTCAAATTTCTTGAGGGGATTATTCAAAGGGTTCAGAACAAATCTGAACTTCAGCACAACTTATCATCCCGAGCCTGATGGGAAAACAGAAAGGGTGAACCAAGTGATAGAGGATATGTTAAGAATGTATGTGATGGACAAACCATAAAAGTGGGAGGACTATATACACTTGGTATAATTTTCTTACAATAATGGGCACCATGCATCTCTGAAGATGAGCCCATTTGAGACACTTTATGGTAGAAAGTGGAACACACCAATAAGTTGGGACAACCCAACTGATAGAGAAGTAGTTGGTCTTGAGTTGCTCATAGAAATGGAAGAGAATATGTCAAAGATTAATAAGAATTTAAATACTTCTCAAGAAAGGAAGAAAATCTATGCTAATAATGAAGAATTCACATAGAATTATGTATTGGAGATCATGTGTTTCTTAAAGTGAAGGCCAATCAAAGTTCCTCGATGTTGGGAAACTATTCCAAATTGGCAGTTCATTACTGTGGGCCATTTGAAATCCTAGAAAGGATTGGGCATGGATATTATATGTTTTCATTACTTACATCTATGACCATTCATAATGTATTCCATGTATCATTTCTTAATAAATATATACATGATGCTAATCATGTTATGGATTGGAATGTGATTCAGGTGGAGCAAGAAGGATATTTTCAAGTGCATCGGGTACACATTTTGGACCAGAAAATCAAGAATCTACAAAATCAAGCCATCAAGGTTGTAAAGGTCCAATGGATTTGGTACAATCCCAAGGATTCCACTTGGGATCACAAAGAGGCCATGTGGGAAAAATACCCACATATTTTTGAAAACTTTTGAAAATATTACTGCAATATGTAAATATGATTCACTGAGGACAATGCGTAAATAAGGGGAGGGGATTGTAATACCCCAAGGATGAGCCCCTGATGAATTTTAATTATATTTATAGGCCGGTGAGAATTTTTTTTATAATTTGGGAGGCTTATGTGTTTATTAGGCTAGAGGTCCTAGATGTTGAAGGACAGAAAGCCCGATTTTTAGCATATGTAAATACACACATCATTAATATAATTACATCTCTACGTGTAGATATACCATGAAGAAATCATTATTGGGGACTAAAATACAATGGGAAGGAAAGTGGAAGGGGATAAGAGGCTAGGAAAAAGGGATAAGCTTGACAATATTAACCCCAAGAGAATATTATAATATATTTTCCTAAAGATTAAGGTTTGGGAAATAACCATGTTATCCTAAGTTCCTTTGGGGAGAGGAACGAACTCCAAGTAGAGAGGAATGAGCTCCCAAGAGAGCCATGTGTCAATCCAACCACATGCAGTTTTATGTGGGAAATAAAACGTCCTAGGGGTTCACTCAAACATTCTTTCCATGCTCCTGATTCATGCACTCACACACTCATTACTCAGAAGAGAAACTGGTGGTCGAAATACATTACAACATATTTTATATAGTGGGAAGGAATTGGAGTTGAGTAATCCCAAGAGAGTATCCATGAGTGCATCATCTGCAATATAATAATAATCACTGAGGTGAGAATACCCATGCTGAGGACAAACTAAGCATGATTAGAAATCAAGTACACTGTCGATCCATGTCATATATAGCAATGATGGCTACATGAACAATGGGGGTGCCAATATATATTGTATCCGTGAATAATACACAATGGATCTACATCTCAAAATCATCAGAAGATATACAAATACAATGTGATATGAGTCTTCAAGAGGAATCAATGCCTATATCTAGAGATGATATCTTAAGTAACTCAAGCAATATCTTCAAGATCTTCAAAACTCAGGAAGGAGTATAATGGGAGTATATGACTCACTAATATGAGGTCTTTGATATGTCGTCGTGGAAATAATGGAGGATCTTGATCATTAGGCACAAAAATTCATTGATTTTCAATGTTAACTTCTCATAACTCTCAGGATGGTCATCTCATGAAGGTCAAGAGACTTATTGTAATCCACATGACCCCTAAATGCTCTTTTAAGAGGTGGGTCATCATAATTTCATTTTCCTTAACTCTCTCAAATCCTAATTCTGGGATTTTTATCACATCCTCATATAGAACTCTCCAAATGTGGATTCCCTCTTCCTCCTAGGACTACGCGACCTCCTATTCTAGGATTGTTTAATCACTTGATTCAAATCGACTCTTCAGGTACCTTTTGGAACCCAAATCAATCTTCAAAGTTCCCCCTTCTCCAAGGTGCATGTTCTTCCAAACCATGGGCTCTTTCCTGACCCCTTTGAAGAATTAGAACAACAAACATTAGCTTTCCATGCTAGGCCCCTTCCTTCATATGACCTCGGGCTATGACCCGACGCCTACTCAAAGGGAACTTCAGAACTTTGGGCTTCAGGCATTTTCACTTCACCACTCACCAATTCTCCTGAACTTTGAAGTGGAAAAGTTATGAAATGACGTGAGAGGGATTGACAGTCCCTTATCCCTTTCCAGATCAACGGTCCACCAAAACTTCAGGCTCAGGTGATTCAGTGAGTTTTGAACCACTTCTCCACAAAACCTATGGAGTGACAAATCTCTAAAGTTCACAATCCGATGCCACATGTACTCAGATAATTGATGGCTATGATTCACTTCAGGACTCTAGGCTTTGGCAGTTCCTGAGTCTTCACACAGAAAAACCTCCAGAGTGAAATCCTTCTAGAGTGTCAGATATTCTGATACATATCCCCACATGGCTTAATATCGTTCGTACCATATCTAGGTTCCTACCTCCTACAGGGAAGCTCCATCCATCAACCAATCCAATGCTTGGCTTAACCCTCTTCCAATACATAGTCTAGCGGGGAATTTGACACTTCCACACTTTGATGCTTCCATGTTGAACGACTTTGTACCATATTCGCATGAGATCTCTCGAAGTCTCGTGAGCTTTCCATGTGGTTCAGACCTTCAGGCCTTTTGGTCTCTCTTCATACTACACACCAAATCCTCTGGAGTTTGAAGTCATGGACTCTCGAAGTTCCAGTCACTTTACCAACCACTTTGGCTAGGCAGGATCACACCAGGGATTGACATGTGTAAGGGTTAGGGGTGACACATGTCACATTTCAAATGGTCTATAGGGTATGTGATACATACAAATCCAAGTGACATGTGGCACACCAAACTTTTGTCCACATTACCATAGGTTATGTCACTGCACTACGTCACTCCAGACTAACCATCCTTCATGCCCTTCGATCTCGCGACCAAGGTTGGTCCACATACCACCTTGGATCAACAGTATTTGCTACTTCCTAACATTTAAGTTTAAGGGTTTCATGCTATATACTTCTCCTTTATCCTGAAGTATTCAATGTCGAATTGACCATGGGGTAGATCCAACTATCACAGAGGGATCCAACATGCCCTCAAGTCAATGGTTCCCATCACTTCATTGTTTTGGCCTTCAGATATTTTGACTTTACAATGCCCCTATCCTCCCAAAGAGGTAAATGTTGGGAAGACTTCATCATAGATCCGATGGTTAGGAGAGAACCTAAAGGATCCCTAGATCAATGGTCCCGGTCGCTTCACAACTCTGTCCTTTGGTGGTTTTGGCTTCACTTCCATACCATTTTCACGAAGCATAAATTCATCAAAGTACCATCTAGGGGTCCCTTCTCCTAAATGATCAGACGGAATGCAGGGCTCCTAACTATTTCCCCCAAATCTACGACTCTCCTTCACTTTGTAACTTCAACGCTCGGGGAGTTTGATGCTATAGCATATACATTCTCCCAAAGTGGAACTTTTATGAAGTATCGTACATGAAACCTTCCACTAGATGATCATATGGTTGAGAAGGGGCCCCAACGGAATCTTGAGATAAATGACTCACAACCTTTCGCGACTCCAGAATTCGGGTATTTTTGATAGTTATGAAGTTTGACATCCCAGTTCTTCGATCTCTCGAAGCTCTGAAGCCATAAAGAGTGATCTCCTTTTGGAATTAATGAAGGGTTCCTAGACCTTGGTCATATGGGACCTCCAAATATTCTCATGGTTACACGCTTGACTCTTGGCCGAGAATTTTTCAAGGCCGTGGGAACGAGCCCTTTGTCACACATGTGAAAGCTCTGAAGGATGCACCCTCCTTTCACAGAGTTTTAACTTAGTATTCTCACAAAGGAGAAATTCGAGGGAATGACATGGATTAATCATTCCAGTTAAACCCATCTCAAAATATCAAGTCATATAGACCACCAGAGTCACAAAGATCGAACATCCAAACAATATAGCACCAATCAAACACAATGTTTTACAGAAGGATGATAAACACCATTATCATCCATTTTATGCAAGTCACATGTTATCACATTTACAGATAATCAAATCATGCATTTCAATTCTAGGATACCAGGAATAAAAATACTTATCTATTACATTTTATCACCAACCGAATGATTGTGGGTGTTCACCTCTCCACCCAACCATATGCTCAGAGGCATTCATTCTTAGCACTCTAGCCACCCCTGTGCCAAGACATGATATCACCAGGGAACTCTCGCAGTTTCTCAGGGTTTCTTTCTATATTTCATCTTATGCTCGGGTTCTGTTCTTTGCAAAATCTCATATATTTTCCTCTCTATTACAAAATCGACGAGGTTTATCAGATGCTTCCTCAGCATAAAGCTCGTGGATTTCTTCTCATTCTCAACTAGAGGGCTTCTCTCATTCTCCACTCTTCTCTTTATTCTCTTACATTTCTTGCATGTACATCCCTCCTATCCTGTTCCTTCTGTCAAAGAAAAAAATCAAGTCAGTCTGAGTCTGTGGGACCCTTTGGTACTTTGGGTTGAAATTCTTCAGCTAGACCATGCTTCCATTCATGGGGTTGGTTGATGGTTCAACCACCAGTCATTTCTTCATTAACTAATTCCTCCTTGGGAAATTTGGGGTCATTCAATATAATGAACCCTCTCTTATAGTTTTCACATTATTTCCTCTAGTGATATCATGGACGGTACTTCAAGGCCTCACCCCCATAGTCAGTTATTGGCAATCTAAAAAATAATACATTTACATTGTTCTCATGCCATAGCATGATGATTATGATTAATGATTAATTACAAGCTAGGGGAAACATGGGTTGTTGGTGTATATATATGCTTAGTATCTTGCACTCATTTATAAGTCAATCTAGGATTCGTAATCAAAAGAGTTGTTACACTATATGTGTCGAAAATAGGTAACCTATCTAAGTCTGTTCTATCTAACTCAATCATGAAATAATTAATAACATAACACTCTGTTTTAGAATATATAAATGATTCACACAAATTCAAACTCAGAAGATAAAACTTATGACAAAACTCTCAAACAAGCACTCAATTGAAAAGGTTCTTTCTTAGATGACAAGTCTGTTCATTACAGGCTCATGAAATGAAGAGATGAACTCATATCTTGTTCTCTGTAGAAATTGAAATATTAATCAACAATCCATTTTATTCACTCTTAGAAAGAAATCAATCATAACTTTGTTAATTCCAATCAAACCTTCTTTAATACAGGAAACAATCAATATAATTGAGAGACTTCATTATATGGTGCCTAAAGGTGAGAGATGAAGTCTTATGGTTCATGTACCTACAGAGAATAAAACAGCCATAAATTCAAAACAATAACATTTGTTTACTTAACAATCCCACACATCTATCAAACTCTTATCGATTTAATATCAATCTACAAGAATGGAAATGGAATTATCTACTCTATTCAATGTTTAACCATTTAATCACACTAATTCAAAATCAATTAATTATGTATTGTACTTAAAATGCATTTAAAATCATTAACAACACACAACTATTAAGTGTTCACACTCACACAATTGACTTACAACACACAAAAAGACATGTACATGGAGGTTTACCTTTCTTGGGGCGATGGGTCCTTGCCCAACCAACAAGGTACCTCTAAAGAAATTGCAGGCTAAAATACTTTATTCATTCTCATGAGTAACACAAAATATCATTTGTATTACTTCAATTTATCGATTGAATCAATAGTTCAACATTTCATTCAACATGAAAATATGTATCATTCTCTAATTGCTACTTACTTTCTATCATCTACACAACATCCCTTTTAAAGAAGGTGAGTCATTATTACCAAGATCTGAAGATAATTATCAAATGGTTTCAAAATATTACAATTGGTCATTCATATCGTATATCTAGGGATGGACTTCATCCTCATGATACAAAGTACATGAGTGATGAAGTATATCATGATATCTAAAACCACCTCAAGATACTTCTATCCAACTAACTTCTTGGAATCACGACCAGCATACTCATTCAACATGTAAATCCTGCAGACATGGGTTTAGTACCGGATGGACATAGTCATGAATATGGGCACTGGACCAACACAAAGGTAGTACTAGAATAGGCATGAGGCTGGTATCAGATGAGGTGTTGAGCTGGTGGTACCATATGAGGCACTGAGGTGGTGGTACCAAAAGAAACTTTTTGCTGGTACTAGAATGGGCGCTAAGCAAGTAGTACCGGAAGAAGCGTTGGGATGGTACCAGAATAGGCACTGAAATGGTAGTACCGAATCACTAAATATTACCATATTATAAGGAATATTGGTACCAGATCAGTCAATGTACCATATCTAGTGGATTACCAGATTAGTGGAGTACCAAATGGAGCTGTTTAAGAGTCAAAGTAATTATGAGCATAAATAATCAACCATTTAATGAAATTTAATCAATAAAATCAAACAAATCATGATTTAACATAGGTTACCTCTCTATGCACATGGACAAGGTAAAAAATTAGGTTTGTGGAGGAAATGGTCAATCATGTACACACATCATAGGTAAAATAGACTCAGATAGAGGATAATATAGGATAATATAAGTGTCAAAATGGAGACTCAACATTTCCCCCATGATAAAGTCATTTCATGTCCTCATGCAACAATATCAAAACTGATACTCAAAAATTTTCAAAATTGAACCATTCCCCATCATTTATCTATATGTATGATGTTGAGATGAGAAGCTTCGCTCCTAAGTTCCTTCTTAATCAACCTAGTGTATCGAATCAAACGTAAAACTTTGTTGATTTTAGTAGAGACCTCTTCTTGTGCATCATGGAACCTTAGGTTAGATTCTTTCAATTGTGCATTCTCTACCTTAATGTGCCTATCCAACACTTGGTACTTTGTAACTTCTTGTTTTAGCTTCTCATTTTGTTTTGTCAGCTTCCCAATCTTCACTCTCAATTGTTGTTTTCTCAGAGAATTGTTAGGATCAAATGTGGTTATTTTTTCAATCACCTCCTCTCAGGATTCCTTCTCCTTTATTATACCTCTCAAGGTTTCTGTCACCAACCCACCGGTCTCACTAATCCTAGCTCCATAGACACTTTATTTCTCTGGATAAGTTGGAATATCAATAGGCTCTTCTGGAAGAGAAGGCATATGTGGAACTGTTATTTGTTTGTCCATTCTCCTGGTGGTTATTCGTACAGGAAGTGAGACTTCATCAGATTTGTTGACAGGGGTGGAAGTCTCTTCAAACAATTTCCTCTTCTTCATCTTAATAGAAGATATAGGCCTGGAAACTTGTTTCTCTTGTATTGTTTTTATTTTCACCTTGGAGGACCGAAGTGTGGGTTCTAGAGTTTTCCCTTGATGAACATTATCTATTTCAACTCTGGATGATTGAGGTGTAGGCTCTGAGATTTTTTTCTTTTGAGCCTTCCTCTTTTTAAGCTTCCCATTACTTCCACTTGTCATCTTAGGAGTTTCCTCCAACTCACTAATCGGTTCTTGAGGAAACACAATAGTTGCTTCATGGGTCTTTTCCAAATCCTTAACCGATTCTTGAGGGAAGCCATAGTTTCCTCAGGGACATCATTTGAAACTTCTCGTTGACTTATTTTCTTCCTCTTTCAACTCTCACTTTATGGAAGTTGATATTTAGGACTTGAGGTTGGACTAGGTTCCTTATATTGGGCAGAGATATCCTTCCAGATGTAGTGGGATCCTCTAGGATTCGTTCTGCTAGAATACCATTATTTTGAGCCTTTTTCCTTCTTTGAATGTTTAGCTCATGGTTTTTTTCCAACTTTCTAGCTGGCTCTGGTGATAACTCAATGGTTTCTTCATGAGCACTATCTAATTTTTCACCTTGACTAGAGTCCTTCCTTTTCTGTCTTTTAGTTTTCGGAATCAAGGTTGGATTTATTTTATGATATTGGGAGGCTTTCTTCTTTTTAGATGGAGTGGGTTCCTCCACAACAAAATTATCTTTCTCCAATTCATCAGTAGGTTGGGATGATATAGGTGTAACAATGGCTTCCTCACCCCCTAACTTCTTCCCCTTGTTTTTCTTTGTCTTTCTACTCGACCCCTCACTGTGTACCTCTATTTCTTGTTCTTCTACAGATTTGGACATTCTCTCCTAAGACATTTTTTGTTGTAGTTGTTTCCAACTACTGCCTTGTTTTCTCAAGGCATGGAAAACCATATTTTTCATTAGGACATGGTGATGGAGGTTGGTTTCAAGTTTCTTTGAATTTGATATAACTCCTCTCACCATTTTATTTAAACTCATCCAGAGGAAATGGGGAAAATAAATTTGTGGCCCTCCTTCAAAATGTGACAAAAGTTTCAAATGGTATAGGAAGGTTACTGCATACCTCCCTTTGCAAGTGAGAAACATCTGCAAACTAATAAGCATCATCGAATATTATTCTTTGATGAATCTTTGAGGAATTCCCTTAGTCCAATCAAGGTCCTGATGTTCTGGCCTGAGAATTTTTTGACAAAGCTTCCTGTCAATTATCACCCCCTTAAAGTATTTTTATCCAGAGGAAGGTAGGCATGTGACCTCTTCTATGGTTTCCTCCAAAATAATTAATTTCATATCTCCAAAATGAACACTTTCTCCATCATATGTTTGTGCAAAATAAAGAGAGACTACCTCGTGATAGCCTTTAAATTTATCCAAAAATGGGACCCAACTGGCCTGTTCCAATCTCTCCCTGCAAACTTGATATTCTAGTGTTTCCCTATATAACTGGAATACGGGCTCATGCCTATCGAGCCCCATGCTAGCTTAAAAAACTTCTTAAGGAATATGGGGCAACAAAACATAGGATCGAGGGTTGACTACCAGATCAGCGTAGACCTCTATCAAGTACCATAAAAGGATATGAAAATGATACGAAGGAACATGATCACAGTGTAAATGTAGGTGGTGTGATAGTAAAAACAGTAAATAATGCTCATCTAGATGGAAAATCCATCTAGAGGAGCGTTTATATATTAAGATTCAGATTGCAAAAATCACATCTAGGGTAATGATGACAAGGTAAGATAGGTTGAATTCATAAATAACTTATAGACTCGTATGAAGGTTTTCATCAGATCATTCTCATGAGAGTTTTGGACAATGATGACAAGAGATGTGGTCCTTATGACCGGAACTCACAAGTATGAAATCATCTGACATCATCGGAATCATAGTTTGACATACGTAAATATGTGTCTTAAGTCATTTGTATGGCACGATATTGGATCATGGGATTATGATGTTTCTCCACCATATAAATGAAAGGAATGAAATTGATCCTATTAGAGATACAATTACCTTATACTCTCAACATTTTGGGTGTATAGGAATGATTTCAAGAAGATGTAGATGAGGAATTGCATAATTTCATGGTAGGGAGTGTGCCATAATTGAGAGTAACCATGTGTTTAATGCATCATTAGTCTAATTCCTTAATAAAACGAAAAAATGTTGAGTTTATACCTCCTATTACTTGAAGCATTTAAATCGAGCAACAAAAACTTTGAGTATAGGATAAGGAATACCAACACCTCATTACTAATACCGGATCACCTTAGTACCAAATGAATGTAGAGTTGTGCCCAGTACCAGAATAAAACAAGCCTTCTCCTTTAGTACCGAATGAGCACAGAGCTTCTCCTACAGTACCGGATGAACACAAATTTTTTTCCTAGTACCAGATGAACGCAAACCTTCTCCCATAGTACCATATGAATGCAAATTTTTTCTCAGTACTAGATGAGAATAGACCTTCTCCCAAAGTACTGGATGAACATAGAGTTTTTCCCAGTACTATATGAGCACAGAGGCAAACATTGTTTGCAGTACTGGATGAACATAGAGATGTTATCTAGTACTAGAATAGCACATGCCTTTAGATACTCAAGGGGAATTGGACAAGGTACTTGGTGGTAATGATCTCTAGAATGGAACTTTGTAGGCTTCCCTTTGTAGAATTTTCTGGTGTTTTCTAATGCTATAGAAGAGGACCCATGATTCTATTCTACTGAAAGACCATGTAGGAGAAACAAATACCAACACTTGATACAAGAATTCTGAATTTACAGTGGAAGTTTCATAAAATAAGGAAAAATAATGCAATGATTGGGCTCCAAGATCTGTAACATGAAGGTACTCTATAGTTGGATGACCACATGCTGAGATTCAAATTCCTCCTCTTTTGGATCCAATATGATCATTGCCCCTATTGCCACTTCCTTTTTATTATAAAAATAATAATCCTAACTACTACTTTTCTATAGATTTTTCTCAAGCCCATATTAGTTAATTCTCACTGGTGTTTTCAGTTTTAAGGAGTTTGAAAAACTTAAAGAAAACTCAATCTACTGTATCATGGATTTTTCTCGAGCCCGGGCCAGTTCCTGATCATCGGTATTTTCAATTTTTAGGAGTCTGAAAAACTTAAAGAAAACTCCATCTACTGTCCCGTGGATTTTTCTCGAGCCCAGTCCAGTTCCTGATCGCCGAAGTTTTCAATTTTTAGGAGTTTGAAAAACTTAAAGAAAACTCCAAATGATCTACCAAGGATGGATAAAGGGGTATACCTACACCTGGAAAATGTCCTTGTTCATTTATCTACATGAGAACACAATCAATGTCTTGTTTTTGTTAGTAACACCAAAATTCCTATCTAATGACACACCTATTTAAAAATATGTACATAGACAAATTAATTCACTCAATCAAACTTACTATCATGGATCAACAAGAG
Organism: Picea glauca; assembly: GCA_000966675.3. Lineage (NCBI taxonomy): Eukaryota > Viridiplantae > Streptophyta > Pinopsida > Pinales > Pinaceae > Picea > Picea glauca. The sequence continues at coordinate 171,336 of JZKD02S1729292.1, forward strand.
GAAAAACCCCCTTTCTTACCAGTTGCATTTTAGAATTTTGAAGAACATGTCTGAAAAAATCCTCTTTGGATAGAGGCTTATGATAAACCTTCAATCGATGTCCATTCATGACAAAGGAAGTTTTATTCTCATCAATAGTCTTTATCTTAACTGAACCATTTTCATGAAATGTATCAACTTCATAGGGTCCCAACCATATAGTAGAAAATTTACCTTTAAAATTCTTGAATCTACTATCATATAGTAGGGCCCAATCACCTGACTGAAAAGGCTTCTTCTTGATGTACTTGTCATGCCATTTAGTCCTTTGTTCTTATATAAGGGTGGTCCTTTGAAGGGCATATTATCTGATCTCATAAATCTCATTCAACTGTAATAGCCTCTATTTTTTATCCTCATCTAGATCCATACCTAGTTGTATGGAAGTCCTGAAGGTTTTCACTTGAAATTATATGGGAAGCAACATCTGCTTCCCATATAACAAATCATAAGGTGTATGGCCTGTTGTGTTTCTCCAATCTATCTTATAATCCCATAAGGCCTCAGGAAACCTATCAACCCAGTATTTGTGATGCAGCTGAACAATCTTGGTAAGAACAGACTCTATAACCTTGTTAGTTGATTCTACCTGCCCCTTTTCTTCAGGGTGATAAGGTGAATATTTTTTGTGTTTGATTCTATACTATTCAGTAAGATCTTTGACCAAATTGGAGGTGAATTGGGTTCCTTGGTCAATTACTATTTCTTGAGGTACACCGAAGCGAGTAAATATTTCTTCAAAGAGAAATTCTACAACAGATTGTTCATTAGCAGAATTTAAAGCTTTAGCTTCCACCCATTTAGTTACATAATATGTGTATAACAAGATGTACTTCTTCCTTCGAGACATAGGGTTAATGGGTCCTACAAAATTCAAAGCCCATTTTTCAAAAGGTTCAATTACTACCTGATCTTGGAGGGGCATCTCATCAACTGCAGCAGGTTTTCCCATCCTTCGACGATCATCACAACTGGCCACATACTTCTTTGCATCCTTGAAAATAGTTGGCCAATAGTAGCTGGACTGTAAAATATTGTATGTTTTCCTTTTATCAACAAAATGGACTCCACATGGACCATCATGACATGATTTGAAGATATCATGCATCTCATTCTTCCAGACATACCTTATGATCAACAAATCAGGCCCAGTTCAGGATAAACAATCATCATTCAACATGAAATTGGAACTTAGCTGGATAATTCTTTGTTTTTATCTAGAGGACAGATTATGAGGTAGATTTCTTGTTACAATATAGTTGGCTATATCTTCATACCAAGGAATGTAAGTAGAAATATAAAATAGATTCTCATTTGGAAAATTGTCATCTATTGGAGTATTATCACCTGTATGAATGAGTATAGACAAGAAATCAACAACTAAATTATCTTTTTCAGGCCTATCAATAATGGCGATATTGAATTCTTGCAGTAATAACAACCATCTAGTCACTCTAGCATTTGTAACAGGTTTGTTAATAAAAAATCTAATGGTTGAATGGTCGGTATGTACAAAAACTTCATACCTTATTATATAGTGTCTGAACTTGTTAATGGAATGTACTACTGACAAGAATTATTTTTTAGTGACAGTGTAATCTACTTTAGTAGGTGAAATATTCTTGCTAAAAAAGTATATAGCATATGGAATCTGGCCTTCCCTTTGCCCTAAAACAACCCCCAAAGATGTATCTGAGGCATATGTGAAGATATGAAAAGGAAGAGACCAGTTTGGTCCTCTCAAAACAGGGGCACTTGAAAGCCTTGTTTTTAAAATTTCAAAGGAGATTTGACATTGTTCATTCCAACAAAATTCAACCTATTTTTCTAACAGTTTGAAAAGTGGGGCAGCTAGATTCGTAAAATATTGAATAAACCTCCTATAGTAACCAACATTCCCTAAAACGTTTCTGACTTCTTTCTGTGAGCTAGGGATTTTAATTTGGGAAATGATGTCAAAGGGTCTACTCTTATTCCAGTACTAGAGATGTGGTGACCTAAAAAGATTCCTTCGGTGAGCATCATTCTAGATTTTTCATGAATGAGGGAAAGGTTGGTTTTTTACACCTAATCATTACTTTCTCCAAATTGTCCAATGCCTGCTGGAAATCATTCCCATATATTGTGAATTCATTCATGTAGCCTTCTACACAGTCATGAGTTAAATCAGAGAAAATGGCCAAGACAACCCTTTGAAAGGTAGAAGGGGCATTACAGAAACCAAAAGGAAGAACCCTATAGGCATAGGTACCCCATAGGAAATTAAATGTGGTTTTGTCCTGATCTTATGGTGAAATTTGGATCCGATTGTAACCACTAAACCCATCCAAGAAAGAAAAATACCTCTGATCCAGATAATTTTTGGCACTAAATGAGAGTGGAGATATAATAAAGAAATGCACAGAGATATCGCAGATATTCAATAATATAACAGAAATGTATCAGAGATACAACCATAAACACAGATATACAGTAATACACTATTTCTATTAATGAAATAAATGTACAGAGACTGTAAAAATACATAGTGAAAGACTCACTAAAATGGTGGCAGCTTATCTCTGAGAAGAGATGTGACGACTACTTGCATTCGCAAGAAGATGATTACAATGAAGCTCTGAAGGAATCTTTTACAATAAACAGGAATTCCAAAAATCCTATACATCCAAAAACCTAACCCTAGGAGATGAAGCACCAAAATTCATGTGGGCCCTGTTTGGGTAAGTTAGTACATCGACTTCCCAGGGTCGTAACTTTTGCATACGATCTTTGTTTTAGGAACATGATAGCCCATTGGAAAGGTATTGTCAAGGAGATTATTTTTGGGGCTCAATCATGCCTTTTTCTATCATTGAGAAGATAGACCCTGAAAAACCTTCATTTGGTCCGTCAAAATGGACCTAGAAGTTAAAACTGCTAAAAATAGTAAAATGCCAAAATTGCCAGAAATTTGTTTTGAGCCAATTGGAAAAGGTGGGTGGACACCGATATCTACTTGGATCAACCTATTCCTAGAAAAGGTTTCCAAGACCTGTTCTATGAAAGGAATATAAAATTAATCCCTGTAGGTAGCCTTTTTCAATTCTCAACAGTCCACACAAATCCTCCATTTACCATTTTTCTTAGGAACAATAACTAATAGGGATACCCACTTGCTCTCCGATATAGGGTAAATTAAATTGGCATGCATTAGTCTCTGAAGTTATTCTTTAACTATGTCTTTTAAGGCTGGATTCATTCTTCTCTAGGGTTGCCTAACAGGTCTAATTGAGTCATTAGTGTAAATATGATGCATACAAGTGTCTGGGTGGATCCCTTTCATGCGGAGTAATCCCATGCAAAAGCACCAGATTTCCATTGAATCATTTGAATCAATTTTTGTTGTTGATATGTTTCTAAACTAGCATTGATGTACAAGTATTTTCCAAGGCTGATTTCAATAGCCTGGACAACTGATTATTTCCCTTCATATACTTGTGAAATGCTGGCTACTGTAGATGTGGAGGGGTTCCGAATTTCCTAGAATTAAGAGCTTAAGATATGTGTGCATTCAGGAAAAGATTGAGGGTATTCAATGCATTTTGTATCTGCCAAAAATAGGCTTAAGATTTGTTCTTCAGTTTTTTCTTGAACTCCTTTTAATTTTTCGAGTGTCAACAAGGGATGAGTACAATACTCCTCCCCATAGGGATTATCCAAACAGAGAGGAACTTCAGTGGCTGGTTGGGTAGGAGGAAAGAGGATAAGTTTTTTACTTTGGGTGCCATTGGAAATTGTCATCTCTCTAGACCAACAACTAATAAACGCATCAACAGTGGCCAACCAAAGTCATCCAAGCACTACTGGATGTCCTGGTTTGGAGGATTTGGGGTGAATCACTAAGAAATCCATAGGGTACTCCCAATATTCCAAGGTAATTGTTATATCATCTAGACTTCCTGTTGGGATTATGATTGATTTGTTTGCTAATTTCAACAAAGTCTGTGCTGGTCTTAGGTGATTTAGTTGTAGCGTTTTCATGGTGTAAACCGCTATAACATTTATTGTTGCTCCTATATCAATATGTGTGTTTGGTAAAGAAACATCGTTAATCTCTATGGTTACCACTGGATTTCCTGGATCATTATCTTTGGATGGAATTTATGATATAAATTCTGATAATTGTCCAACCACCTGTATAACAAAAGGCTCGTTCCTCTTCCTCCCTAGGTTTTTAATGCAAATATCCCTTAGAATATTATAATAAATAGGTATATCCTTGATGGCCTAAAGTAGGGGAATATTTACACATATGTTTCTAAGTTCAGTCTCTATATTATATCCTAGAGGTACCTCAAATTTCTTCACAAGTAACCTTTCTGGATAAAGAGGAGGATTAGTTTTCTGAGGAATTTCTATTGGGTGAGAAGTGTGAAGAATAATTTCATATTGTACATGGGTGTTTCTTTCTTCATCTAATTGGTTATCCATTTTTTATTATTCTTGAACTTCTTGATTATCTATTTTTTCTTCTTCTTGAATAACCAAAGTAGAATTTGGTTTATTCATAACCTTCCCTGATATTAATTCAATTCCATTAAATGAAGCAAGAGATATCACATAAGTGTGGAAGGTTTGTACTTCAATATTTTTTTATAGGCTATGTAGGTCTATTATTTGGATTAGGAATGAGTTGTGCAGGAATAGGGGTAGGCCGAGGAGGGTTTGGGATAGGTGCAACTTGCATTTGTTGCTACAGATTTGGGTTCATAGGTAGTGCAAGTTGTTGTTGTAGATGTGGAGGTGGAGGAAGAGCAAGGGGATTAAATGCCAGTAGAAAATGAGAAATATTGGAAAGGTATTGTGGGTAGGTGGGTAAGTTTGTTGGATGAAAGGTAACATTCCCATATGTAGGCCCTCTCCATCCTTGTTGCCAAGGCTGGACTTGTGGTTTTTGAGGTGACCATTGAGGATAAGACATTGGAGGTATCCATTATTGTTGTGAATATTGTGTTGTAGGATCTACAAACATATTGGGATTTTGTTGTCTCCATGCCCTCTTGGGGGGATATGATGTTTCCCGAGGTTCTCCCCCTCCCTTGAAAATCGATTTTAGTCTAGGTAAAGAGGGGCACTCATTGGTAGGGTTATATTCTATACATAAGACAGATATTTCGATAACATTAGTCGGGCATTCCTTTTCAGGATGCCTTTTCTTACACCGCGGACATAAAATTGCTAAAGTGGCATTTTCTTCTTCTTGTTTTATTTTAATTTTAATGGTATCAAGTTGGGAGATGATGATGTTTAGGATGTATTTTTTGAATTTTTCTAGTAGATTTCCCAATTCTATCATAGTAACACGTCCTGGTGTGGGTTTAGTAATTTTGTTTATAGGATCCCTTACACTTTCTCTTATTTTGGCTTGACTGCAGGAGTATCTTTTACAATACTCTGCAATGTCTACAAATGGATTTTGGTACACACCTCTAGAACTCATGAGGTTTAGTACTTCAATGCAGTCATCCCTCAGACTTTTTAGGAATACATTCCTAACTATGGCTATGTCTAAGGAAAATTTCTTTGTCTTTTGGTAGTTGTATAGGAACCTTCTAGGTAATCTTCCAAAATTTCTTCCTCGGATTGCTACATTTTAAATATGTCATTCCTATCATCCATAGGTCTACAATAATATTTATATTTCTAGAGGAAAGTCTCCTTCATACCATCCCAATATAAGATAGTGTTTTCTCCTAGGCTCATAAACCACCTTAATGTTGAGTCTTTTAGTGTGGATGGAAAGAGTTTTAGTTTTTGTGCATTATCAGTGTAATTATAACTCCTACATAGTATATCAAATTCAAACAAAAATGAACTAGGATATTCTGTTGACATACCATGGAAGTGAGGCAGTGAGGAAAATGAAATATTCTTCATAGAAATGTCTCTAGCGATGTCTAATAGTGGGAATCTGAATGTATCGGTTTCGTTGTTTTCATTTCCTTCTTCATCTGCAATGTATCCAAATAACACTTTGTAGGGTGCTGATGATGTCTCCTCACTAAGTGATGGTTCAACCACTAGGTATTTTGGTATATCTAACTATTCCAATACCTTGTGTGTTTCCCCAATGGAAGATGCAACTTCCTCTATCTAACCATTTACTCACACTAATTCAAAATTAATTAAATTTGTATTGTACTTAAAATTCATTTAAAATCATTTACAACACACAACTATTAAGTGTTCACACTCACACAATTGACTTAAAACACACACAAAGACATGTACAGGGAGGTTTAGCTTGGTTGGGGCTGTGGTCCCTTGCCGAACCAACAAGGTACCTTTAAAGAAATTGCAGACTAAAATTCTTTATTCATGCTCATGAGTTGCACAAAATATCATTTGTATTACTTCAATTGATCGATTGAACCAGTAGTTCAACATTTTGTTCAACATGAAAATATGTATCATTCTCTACTTGCTACTTACTTTCTCTCATCTACACAACATCCCTTTTAAAGAAGGTGAGTCGCTATTACCAAGATCTGAAGATAATTATCAATTGGTTTCAAAATATTACAATTGGTAATTCATATCATCTCTCTAGGGATGGACTTCATCCTCATGAAACAAAGTGCATGAGTGATTAAATCTATCGTGATCTCCAAAACTACCTCAAGATAATTATATCCAACTAACTTCTTGGAATCACCACCAACATACATGTAAATCCTGTAGACAAGAGTTTAGTACTAGATGGACATAGTCATGACTATGTGTATTGGACCAACACAAAGTTAGTACCAGAATAGGCACAAGGCTAGTACCAGATTAGGCGTTGAGTTGGTGGTACAGGATGAGGTGCTGATCTAGTGGTACCAGAAGAAACGTTGTGATGGTACTGGAATGGGCGCTAAGTAGGTAGTATCAGAAGAAGCATTGTGCCAGTACCATAATAGGTGTTGAACTAGTAGTACCAGATCATTACAGAGTACCATATTAGGAGGAATACCGGTACCAGATTAGTTAGGGTACTGGATCCAGTGAAGTACCAGATCAGTGGAGTACTGAATCTAACGATTATTGTAGTACCAGATCAGTGGAGTACCAGATGGAGCTGCTTAAGAGTCAAAGTAATTGGGATCATAAATAATAAACCACTTAATCTAATTTAATCAAGAAAATCAAATAAATCATGCTTTAACATAGGTTACCTCTCTATGCACATGGACAAGGTCACAAAGTAGGTTTGTGGAGGAAATGGTCAATCATATACACATATCATAGGTAAAATTGACTCAGATCGAGGATAATATAAGATAATAGAAGTGTCAAAATGGATATTCAATAGGGGTGTTACAATCCTGTTACAGGTGAATCCTCCTACGAACAAGAAGATTCCCTCTTAGTCTCTAGACCCCTAAGACCAAGAAAAACAATGTGCTATTATTGGTCACTAACATCCTGTTAGATCTAATTAAGCTAATACATGAAGAGGAAGTAGAAAAGTGTACCTTGTTAACAACGTTTATCCTCGCAAATTCCAAGTTGAGCTTCAATCCTAAGCTCCTCAATGGGTCTTGTATAACAAACAAAGATACAACAAGCTTCTTGTTCTAGTGAGATTAGCTCAAATATAGATCTACCTACTAGAGACAAGTTCATCTGGAACAAACACAAACTTTAAAGAAATGGGCCAATAATATATATATATATATATATATATATATATATATATATATATATATTAATGAGAACAAATGAAGTATACTTACATACCAGATTTGATGAAGGTGTAGCATCTTCTTCCATCTCTCTTTGTCCAACCCCTTTTCTCAGGTAATATAGACTGATTATGCTTCAATGGTATCTCACTTATGAGATCATAAGTTTGGTATCTCTCAATCTCTATCATGTCATGTCCTTCCTTATGATATCATAAGTTATGTGCTTCTCTATTTCTCTCTATCCATGTATTGTATGTTTCCCATGAGATCATAGGTTTCATACTTCTAATCTTTTCAGGTACATTTCACCATGAAAAAGCCTCCTTATATAGGATTTGATAGGCCCAAGTACTTGAGATATCTTTGGGATAAGTTGATAATTCCTATCCTTCAGTTGTGGATCTTCCCTAAGATCATGCCTTGAACTCATATTTGAATCCAACCAACTTCAGAGATTGAGGGGATTCTTCCCTGATTTCCTTCAACAAACCAAATTTCACCCAAAAAAGGCCAGTGCTCCCTCAAAAGGGGCACAGAGCGTTGGAAATCTCCCCTAGAAGAGGATACAAAGTGCTAGCACTCCCTGGCAGTATGAAGGGGAGTGCTCCTTTACAAATTTGACTTTTGAGTGGATTTTTTAGTGGAAAAAGGCTTGTACTCCTTGTCAAGTGATTTCTCCTCTTCAAAACTAGTCTTTGAGGTGACTTAAGTGTCCTTATGATGTTGTTAGAGGCACAAAATAGACAACATGGAAGTATGATGTTTGTGAAACTTGCGACAAGATGTGACACTTGGGGACAAGATGCGACACTTACAACACTTGTAATGAAGACACTTGCGACACTATTGAAGTAAGTAATTTTGATGTGTAACAGATTTCCCCCTAAAGTGGAAATTCAAAGACAATGATGAATGAAGTACTTTGTAGACTTTTTAAAGCAAGGGTATGGATTTAGAGAGGTTGGAAAAATCTACACACAACCATAAAACAAATATTATGACATGTTTCAAATCCAAGGTAGGCATACCTATGCTTGAGTGATAAAGACTTTTTCAGGTATGGTCGCCATAGAATACACTGCAGATCCATAATTATATTGACAAAAAGGTATATCCATTAAACATACAATGTGGATCTATACTTCCATGACATGAACTGATCGTATCCACAAAAAATACACCGTGGATCTATAAGATGACAAGACATAGCCACAAACCAATACAAAGTGGATCTATGTGACAATATATATATATATATATATATATATGTGTGATGAAATGATCTGCTTTCGTAGCCTGGGTAAAGTATATATCAGAGTGAACACTCAAACTAGGGTCTTCTTATTGATCCTAATGTGGTATGAATCTAACCATGTGAATAGATGTCTTGATGTCGAACATGGAAGAAACCACTTGATTACCGGTCAATGAGGTAAACTGTTAACAAGTGCAAGGGAAATCACCATTGATGTCAATGATTCCCAAGGTACCCTAGTACATTCCAGCGAATGTGAATAAATGAGCTGAAGTCGAGCATCCGTGGAATCATCCGATCAGGGGTCAATGATGTAAACCCATTGTAGGAAGCAAGAAGGTCTTCCATTAAGGCATGCAGGTCCTAAGGTACTAATTGGTTTCTAAGTCTAGTTCCCAGATAATGTGCTGAATTTGATAGGAATAGACTCATCGAAGGAGGGCCTTGATGTATCCCCCATCAACAACATGAAACAAACACAGATATGTAATTTGGTAAAGCAAATGAACATGGACCGACACGAGTATTGAAATAGGAATATTTGTGATGGCTGACTCTCGAGGAAGATACTTCCATTTAACATTGAGGCACAATAGCAGAAACATGACATGGACCAAAACATGATGATGCAGTGGATGCTGTGACTTTCGTTGAGTGACCCAAAGGATTAAGAAAAATCAAAGGCATGGTTAAATGCAGAGGTTCAACAGATATAAATGCATGCAAAGATAAAATGTTGTATTCAAGGGAGACTGTAAGGGTGACCTATAATGTTCCCAAAAACTGTTTGTCTTGCTTCCTTCAATTTTTCCTCCCATCCAGATAGACTAGTACCTCCTTTTGATTTAATGAGCTCGAGGAGGGTAACATATGCTCGATATAACTCACCTTCAGTAATTCCCTTTTTCTTTATTTAACAAACTGGAAAAAGTAAGGGTTATGTCACGCATGGGCCCTTCAATGTATGATTGTTTAACGTGTCCACAGAAGGTAAAATCAGTTGTTTTTCATATTTAGAGAGTCTGAAAACGATTTAAAGATGACTCCAATATGGTCCTTTTTCGTAATATTAGTCTCACAAGGCTGAAAAAGAGATAAATTATCACTCAAAAGACACCCTTTCAAACCTTTTAATGAGTGGGAAAGGAAGCAAGATCAATCAGAAATATTTTTATTTTTAGAGAGTGAAAAGAGATTAAAGACGACTCCAGGGGGTTCCTTTTTCGTGTATCCACGTGGGTCCAAAAAAGAGATAAAAGTTTACCCGGTGAATTCTCATGTTTTTTACGAGCGTGAGAAAGAACAAATACTAAGCTTGACACTCTTCCCCCATCTTGAAAGCTAGTGTCTTAACTCCCTAATGATCATCAAAGGCTGGAGACATGCCCCCCCAAGCTTCAATTCATTCACCGACTTTGAGGATGTCACCAATTTCTCTATTAGATGGAGAAAAAGGATACAGGTGGATGAAATGAAGGTTCAAATACAAGACCTAATGAAAGACTCGAATCGAAATCTACGAGATTTGGTGAAAGACTCGACCTAACGGGAGAGGTGATTGTTTCATTTTTTAACGAGCTTGACACAAGAAAAGAACTATGTTCAAGGCTCTGGGTTCAATCCCCAGATTTTTGTTTCATTTTTTAATGAGCTTGCTATAGAGAGGAAAAACTATGCTCATGACCTTTGTTTCATTTTTTAACGAGATTTCCACAAAGAGGGAAACTATGCTCGTAACCACTGTTTCATTTTTTAATGAGCTTTCCATAGAGAATAAAACTATGATCGTAGCCTCTGTTTCATTTTTTAACGATCTTTCCATAGAGAAGAAAACTATTCTCATAGCCTATGTTTCATTTTTTAACGAGCTTTCCACAGAGAAGAAAACTATGCAGATGGACTCTTCTTGATCATGGCTTCCAAGAGGATAATTCTCTGGAAGGACACCATGTCAAGGGAAAAAACTCGATCATGGCTTCCAAGAGATCTTCACTGGATGGATGTAGAATTCTTCGGAAGGAACACATGTCGAGGCTCTGATCAAGAGTAAGGATATTAGGCTCCAATATCCCTACCAAAGAAATCACCATGTCAACTACCGGATCTAAGTCTTCAAAAGTTGAAGGCATGGGAGACAACACCACATAATTGACCTATGGCAGGGGTGGTACTGACTACATATAAGGCCCGTTTAGGGAGGTCATTAGGTTGATGGGAAAGTCAGGGCCAACAAAATAAATTTGATCAATAGTCACCATTATTCCATTGTGCGGGAAATATATCACATGGAAAAAAGTGGACACAATAGATTTCATGGCATAGACATAATCTCACCCAAGGAGTAAATCGAAATCTAAGGGGTTCTGGACTACCATAACATCAATAAAGATACTTTTCCCTCCCAATGTTATTGGAAACTAAGGAAGGATCCCTAAAGTGTGACTAGTTCTTTTGTTAAAAGTGAACAACGTTTGGGTGGCTGACACAAGCTGAGGATAACCCAAATATTTCCAAGCAATAGAGGACAAAATACTAACATACGCACCTTCATATATCAGTGCATGAAGAATGTCCTGACCACAAAAGTTTACTGTAATATTGAAAGGCATGTGAGAGGGAAGACGAGGTTCAGTTAGCACACCCCAATAAAAAATGATGGCCTCATTACTTGGAAGGGTTTTTTCAGGAGAAGGAGGAATTCCCCCTGACATGGTATATTTTGTATCAACGAGAAAAACATGGGTAGTATTGGGTTTACTCTCTAGAGGGAGAGTAGGATCGACTGATTGTTGAAGGAAAATCTCCCTGCGGACAGGTAGATCACCTCAAAGAGCTAGACTCTTAACTCTAAGATAGAAAGTGCTTATCATGGTCACTGAATTCCTTTTAGATCTAGGTGGACTAGTGTGTGATAAGGAAGGAGAAAAGAAGTACCTTTTACTGGTGGTTGTCCCTGTATGCTCTGAGTTGAGCTCCAATCTTTCGCTCTTCGATAATCCCTGTAGACAAACAAAGTACGACCACTTCCTACTCTATCAATATTAGTCCGAAATAGGTCTATATACTAAAGAGACAAATTCATGTGTGATTGAACACGAATTAGAAAGAAACAAGCCAAGCAAATTATATTAATGAGGATAAACCATTGCTTACAGCCATAGATGGATTGCAACAGTTTCATCAAGTCCTCCTTGTCTACCCCTTGCTCAAAAGATCCATGATCCAAATGATGATAGCTTCATTGATTTCTCCCTATGAGATCATAGGTCTCTTACTTCCAAAATATCTCTACTTCAACACCACTTATAAGATCATAAGTTGGGTGTGATTCTCCTTTTTCCAGTCCCCTTTCACCATTACAAAGCTTGTTTATATAGCCTTGGAGAGGCTTTAACCACTTGAGATATCCTTGGGGAAGTTGAGGATTTTCCTCCTTCAGTTGAGGATCTTCCCTAAGATCATGGCTGGGTTAGGGATTCGAATCCAACTACCTTCCAAGAATGAAAAGATCCTTCCCCCATTCATCTCAACAACTCAATTGTTGCCTAGAATAGGTAGAGCTCCCTCAAAAGGGCCATCAGAGCATTGTAGCGCTCCCCAGTAGGCTTAAGGGGGGTGCGAGCACTCCTAAAGACACCAACACTCCCTCAAAAGGGCCAAAGGAGCTTTATAATTCTCCCAAATAGTGTAAGGGGGAGCACCAACGCTCCTAGAAGAGGTATAGGGGAGCGCTCCCCTCCAAAAACTTAGTTTTTTGAGTGTTTTCAGATGGCAAAAGGTTCATGAGCCTGCTGACTCATTTATCCTCTTCCAAATCCAATGTTTGAGGTGTTTTAAGTGTCCTTCTCATGTTGTTATAGGCATGACATAGGAATCATGGCAGTATGCTTTCTTTAACACTTGCGACACTTGTGAGAAAAGTGCGACACTTGCGACCTTTGTAATGATGATACTTGTGACACTATCAAAGTGAGTAATTTCGATGTGTAACAGATTGCTCCCCAAAGTATGAAGTTAGAAGATGAGAACTAATAACTGAAATGCTTTGTAGACTTTCAAGCAAGGGTATAGACGCAGAGAACCTAACAGAAGTTGCACATAAACATCCAACAAATATTATGACATGTTTCAAACCCAAGGTAGGCATATGCTTGGGTGATCAAGACTTGTAAGATATGGCCGCCATAAAATACACTGGGGATCCATAATTTTAATTATAAAAAGGTATAGCCACCGAGGATACAATGTGGATCTATACTCTGATGGCTTGAACTGATCGTAGCCATGAAGAATACACAGTGGATCTACGAGATGAAAAGACATAGCCACGACCAATACAAAGTGGATCTATGTGATAGTGGATGTATCATTTGTCCAAGAGAAATTCCTTCGCAACCTGGGAAAAGTACATATCCAAGTGATCACTCAACATAGGGTCTTCTTACCGATCTCAATGTGGTATGACTCTAACCATGTGAATAGATGTCCTGATGTCGAACATGAAAGAAACCACTTGATTAACGGTCAATGGTGTAAACCGTTAATAAGTGTGAGGGAGATCACCATTAATGTCAATGATTCCCAAGGTACCCTAGTACATTCCAATGAATATGAATGTATGAGATGGAGTCGAACATCCATGGAATCATCAGATCAGAGGTCAATGATGTAAACCTACTGTCGAATTTGAGGAGGCCTGCCATTGAGGCATGCAGGTTCCAAAGTACTAACTGGTTTCTAAGTCTAATTCCTGTATAATGTGTTGAGGTTGACATGAATAAGCCCATCGAAGGAGGGCCTTATGTATCCCCCATAAATGACACGAAATGGACATAGAGGTGTAATTGGTAGATCAAATGAACATGGACTAACATGGGTTTTGAGACAATATATTTGGGATGGCTGACTCTCAAGGCGTATACTTCCCTTGAACACTGAGGAACAACAACAGAAACATGACATGGACCAAAACTTGATGATGCAGTGGATGTTGTGACTTATGTCAGGTGACCCAAAGGAGTGCAGGAAACTCAAAGGATTGGCTCAGTGCAGAGGTTCAGTGGATTATGATGCGTGTAGACGACAAAGTGTTGTGTTCAAGGGCGACTCTAAGAATTAGTTGCTAATGTTCTCAAGAGACTTCTTGGCTTTCTTCTTTCAAATTTTTCCCCATCCAGAGAGATGAGTACCTATTTTTGATTTAATGAGATCGAGGAGGATAACACATGCTCCATATAACTCACCTTCGGTAAGTTCCTTATCCTTTGTTTAATGAACTGGAAAAAGTAAGGGTTCGATCCCATATGGGCCTATCGATGTGTGTTTTAGCGAGTCCAAAGACAAAACACTCGAAATTTTTTCATGATTATAGAGTCTGGAAAAACACTTAAAAGAGAACTCTCTCAGTTCCTTTTTCATAAAGTAGTCTGACGAGACCGAAAAAGAGATAAACTATCACTCAACAAACGTTTTCTTCAAATACTTTAATGAGCGTGAAGAGAACAAGGTCGCTTGGTAATCTTTTCAACTTTAGAGAGTTTGAAAAGAACTTAAAGATGACTCCAGTGTTGTCCTTTTTTGTAATGTTAGTCTCGTGAGGCCGAAAAAGAGATAAATTATCACTCGAAAGATGCCCTTTCAAACCTTTTAATGAGTGGGAAAGGAAGCAAGATCACTCGGAAATATTTTCATGTTTAGAGAGTCTGAAAAGATCTTAAAGAAGACTCTAGGGGGTTCCTTTTTCGTGCATCCATACAGGTCCGAAAAAGAGATAAAAGTCTACCTGGATGCATTCTCATGTATTTACGAGCATGATAAAGAACAAATACTAAGCTCGGTATGCCCCCAACATGAAAGCTAGTGGCTTAACTCTAGAATGATCAGAAAAGCCTGGAGACATGCCCCCCAAGCTTCGATTCATTCACCGAAGGATAAGGGTGGATGAAAATAAGGTTCAAGAGAGGTGACTGTTTCATTTTTTTAACGAGCTTGACACAGGAAAAGAACTATGATCAAGACCTTTGTTTCATTTTTTAATGAGCTTTCCATAGAGAAGAGAAACTATGCTCGTGATTTCTTCCGGATCATGGCTTCCAAGAGGATAATGCTCTGGAAGGGTACCATGTCAAAGGATAAAACGTGGTCATGGCTTCCAAGAGATCTTCACTGTATGGAAGATAATCACTCTAGAAGGAATACATGTCGAGGGTCATGACAGGGGTAAGGAGATCAGGCTCCAATAAACCTACCAAAGAGATCACCATGTCAACTACCGGATCCAAAGCATCAGAAGTTGAAATCATGGGAGACAATGCCACATAATTGACATGCGGTAGGGGAGTTACTGTCTTCATATAGGAACCACTTAGGGAGGTAACCCAGTCAGGGCCGATGAATGAAAGTTGATCAATAGTCACAATTTTTCCATCGTGAGGGACAAATATCACACGAAAAAGGGTGGATACAAGAGCTTTCATAACGTAGACATAATCCCACCCAAGGAGTAAAGCGAAATCCAAGGGGTCTCAGAATACCATGACATCGATAAAGATAGTTTTCCCTCCCAAAGTTATAGGAAACTGAGGAAGGATCCCTAAAGGTTGACTAGTTCTTCTGTTAAAAGCTAACATATTCTGTGTAATCGGTGCAAGCTGCGGACAACCCAAAGTGTACCAAGAAACATAAGACAAAATACTAATGGACGCATCTTCATCTAGCAGCGTTTGAGGAACGTCCCGACCATGAACCTATACTATAATCTGGAAAGGAATGTGGGAGGGAAGACAAGGTCTAGTTAGCACACCCCAATCAAAAAGGATGGCCTCATTACTTGGAGGGGGTTTTGCAGGAGAAGGAGGAATGACCCTTGGCATGGTAGAGTTTGTATTAATGAGAAAAACATGGGCATCATCAGGTTTACTCTCTAGAAGAGGAGTAGGATCGACCGATGATTGGATCGGATCAACCAATGGTGGAATTGGATAGACCACTTTAGCACTCTTCAGAGGAAGAGTGGGACTGACCGAGGAAGGGACTGGATCAGTCACTTTGACATTCCTCAATGGAGGAATGGGATCGTCTGATTGAGAAACTAGATTGACCACTTGGGCACTCTTCAGAGGAAGAGTGGGAATGACCGAGGAAGGGACTGGATCAATCAATTTAACATTCCTCAATGGAGGAATGGGATCGACTGATGGTGAAACTGGATCAACCACTTTGGTGTTCTTTAGAGGAAGAGTGGGACTAACTGAGAAAGGGACTAGATCAGTCACTTTGGCACTCTATAGATGAAGGGTGGGACTGACTGAGGAAGGGACTGGATCAGTCACTTTTTCACTCATCAAAGGAGGAGTGGGATTGACCGATGACAGAACCGAATCGACCACTTGAGTTTCATTCTCCAAGGGAAGAATGGGATCGACGGGTGGAAACAGATCAACTGCTTTGGTGTCGCTCTCTAATGGGAGAGTGGGATCGACCAAGGATGAAAATATATCGACCACTTTGGTGTCACTCTTTTGATGAAGAGCGGGGTTGACCGATGACGGAACTGGATCAACTACTTGGGTTTGTGGTTCAATCGAGGAGGAAACTAGATTGACCACCTGATCAACCGGACTGACCGGGGATAGAACCGGATTGACTAGTCCATCAACCAATGATGGGTCGGAGGAAATCTTACGATAACCTTTTGGAAGTTGAATTTTTTCCAAAATAGAAGAAGCCTCGTCCATACGAGGACAAAGGTGAGAGTAATGATTACCTTTACATAACATGCAAGGAAACTTGATAGTTTGCTTCTTCTTACCAACCTGAACATCACTAGTTGACAGGGCATCATCGACATGACCGATAGAGGCCGACGACGTGGAGGACCACATTTCTAAGACCTGGATAAGACTGGGGCAATCCCTCAGAAAGTGGTCACCCTTACAAAGGCTACAAGGGAATTTGGTTTTTGGATTCTTCCTTTTAATCTTGTTGACCTCATCAACACTCCCAGTACTATTAACAGTAACCGGTTTCTTAGAGCCAACATCTGATGTTGTTGGGGTATTGGTCCTTTTCAGTCTCTTCTTCTTCTTCTATTTCTATTTCTTCTTCTTCTGATCAGCCTGGCTACTTTCTTTAGATATTTCACTAGGTGAAGAAGGAGAAATGGAAGGAGACTTGATGGATGAAGAAAGAGAAAATTCAACATGAGGTTGATGTTTGGGTGGTGTATTGAAATCTAAAGTATTAGGTGTAGCTGAAACATTGGGAGGATTCAGGATCACCAGAGTGGGGAACAACCAAACTGGTAATCCAATAGTGAGTCCTGGAAGACTCAGTGTGACAACATATGGAGGACCAAAGTTTCCAAACGAAGGAAAGTTATAAGGTTCCCTAGGAGAAGGGGTTCCTCCATTGGTACTCCCAGGATTCGATGCCATTAACACTGACTCGACCTAAGGTCCACTAAGTAAAACAAACAACACATTCTATGAATATGAGAAGCAATCAATCAAAAAAAACCTTCCTATGATGAAACCACTAGTTGGTGATGAAATCCAATGTCGTGAGATCAAAATAGGAAGGGGTGGGGATAGAGCGGGTGGATCAGTTACATTGGCAACCTGCTTAACGGGCTTGCACCTTGGTGCAAGCTTCCACATAGTAATTGTGGATTTACCCTCCAAGGAGCTCGAGTGAGTTTTACCAACGTCTGTTCCAGGTACAGTGAGACTTCCCTTCACCGTCACCTTGTGTGAGACCCTAAATATTGTGGCTACTAAGGTCACCAACTCGTAGTCAGCCCCTAGGTGGGTATAGTCGACAGTCCAGTTGGAACGTATGGGCAGGATAACAAGTTTGAAATCAACTTGAAAGGATCCCACACATAATCATGGGTATACCTTCCAGTGACCCCCAATATACGATCCAACCACTACAAACAGTTGAACCACGGAGGGATAATCTCCGTAACTCACCTGAATGTGACCTCGTGTGTAACCCCTGTGTGAGAGGGGGATCCCAGTAGGCCAATACGACAATTGGATTTGACTCTCCCTACCGCAAGATACTAAGTTTGTTTGATATCTTTGGAAAGTTATCATTTCAACCTATTCCAAAGCCCTACACCTTAAACTAATGTAGGTTTGCTAACAAAGATGTAAAAAGTCTGATAAATTTTAGTTAAGCATTGATTTTAATGGATGTTGTTTACTCAGAGGGTGTACGAAAGTGAAACTGATGGAATGATGACTCAATTCCCAAAAATATGCATAAAATATGATAAGCAATCATTTCTTTTCAATGAATACCTATTTAAGGGAAAGAGGAAGAGTCATTTTCATTATCAAACACTTGATAAGGAATGCCCTCAATCAATTTTGTTCTCAATCAAATCCAATATAATGATACAACATTCCAAAAATGCAAACTAATATGAAAAATAATCATTAAGATGTACTTTTGTCATTTGTATGCGAATGATAATCAATTCAATGAAAAATTTCTCCTGCCAACTACCCTTTCAGATCAAGGAGATTCGGACAAGAAAACGTAGATTTCGCACAAACAACACACCCTTTTGAAATCAAACAAGAGAAAGAAAACCAAAAATGCAAAAGGAAGTAGAAAGAGATTGGATCCGATGACCTCAAAGAACCAAATGAGAAGAGTTACAGACTTCAAATGTCCTTCACTAGAGTTCCCACTCAGTTGGATAGGAGAGAAGAAAGTAGGTGATTGATTTCAAGCTCTCAACAGCAAAAACTCAAAAATAAGGGAGAAGGGCATAAAATATGAACAAAAAGGTGTTTACTTCTCATGAGGAAGCATGTCAAAGGTCAAAAGAAGAAGCATTGAATCACAAAGCAGCTTAGCAAGTGAAGAAACAGGGTCTGGACCTCCAAAAATTGCAATTTTGGAAGAGATTTTGGGAAAAAAAGGGTTGGTTCTCTCGTATAAGGGCCACCAGAGCATTATAAATATCTTTCTAACACTTCCAGGGAGTGATGGCACTCTACTAACATGGTCAGGGGGCCGCCAGGCTCAAAAAATGCATAACAATGTCCAAAAACCCAAAATTTTGATCAAATTTTGACAGGTAAGATGACTGTGATGGGGTAAAGAGTCAATCAAAAAATGAAATCAGATATGAAGGGGTTAACAAGGCATAATAACACAAAGGGTAAGACAAGGCCTATGATAAAAAACAAAACTAAGAAAGTTCTAGTTTCTTCCCCAGTGGAGTCACCGGTTTCTGTTGAAGGAAAATCTCCCTGCGGACAGGTAGATCGCCTCAAAGAGCTAGACTCGTAACTCTAAGAAAGAAAGCTCTTATCATGGTCACTGAATTCCTTTTAGATCTAGGTGGACTAGTGTGTGAGAAGGAAGGAGAAAATAAGTACCTTTTACCAGTGTTTGTCCCTGCACGCTCCGAGTTGAGCTCCAATCTTTCGCTCTTCGATAATCCTAGTAGACAAACAAAGTACGACCACTTCCTACTCTATAAAGATTAGTCTGAAATAGGTCTATCTACTAAAGAGACAAATTCATGTGTGATTGAACACGAATTAGAAAGAAATAGACCAAGCAAATTATATTAATGAGGACAAACCATTGCTTACAGCCATAGATGGATTGCAACAGTTTCATCAAGTCCTCCTTGTCTACCCCTTGCTCAAAAGATCCATGATCCAAATGATGATAGCTTCATTGATTTCTCCCTATGAGATCATAGGTCTCTTACTTCCAAAATATCTCTACTTCAACACCACTTATAAGATCATAAGTTGGGTGTGATTCTCCTTTTTCCAGTACCCTTTCACCATTAGAAAGCTTGTTTATATAGCCTTGGAGAGGCTTTAACCACTTGATATATCCTTGGGGAAGTTGAGGATTTTCCTCCTTCAGTTGAGGATCTGCCCTAAGATCATGGTTGGGTTAGGGATTCAAATCCAACTTCCTTCCAAGAATGAAAAGATGCTTCCCCCATTCATCTCAACAACTCAATTGCTGCCTAGAATAGGTAGCGCTCCCTCAAAAGGGACATCAGAGTGTTGTATCACTCCCTAGTAGGCTTAAGGGGGGTTCCAGCGCTCCTAAAGACACCAACGCTCCCTCAAAAGGGCCAAAGGATCTTTATAACACTCCCAAATAGTGTAAGGGGGAGCGTCAGCGCTCCCAAAAGAGGTATAGGGGAGCGCTCCCCTCCAAAAGATTAGTTTTTTGAGTGTTTTCAGATGGTAAAAGGTTCATGAGCCTGCTGACTCATTTATCCTCTTCCAAATCAAATTTTTGAGGTGTTTTAAGTGTCCTTCTCATGTCGTTATAGGCACGACATAGGCATCATGGCAGTATGCTTTCTTTAACACTTGTGACACTTGTGAGCAAAGTGCGACACTTGCGAACTTTGTAATGACGATACTTGCGACACTATCAAAGTGAGTAATTTCGATGTGTCACTAATGATGGGATAAAATCGACCACCTTGGTAGTTTTCAGAGGAAGAGTGGTATTGACCGATGATGTAACTAGAGAAACCACTTTGGCACTCTTCGGATGAAGGGTGGGACTGACCGAGGAAGGGACTAGATCAATCACTTTGGAACTCCTCAAAGGAGTGGGATCGACTAATGGTGGAGTCTGATCGACCACTTTGACACTCTTTAGAGGAGGAGTGGGATTGACTGATGACGTAATTGGGGAAACCACTTTGGCACTCATCAAAGGAGGAGTGGGATTGACCGATGAAGTCACTAGAGAAACCACTTTGGCACTCGTCAGAGGAGGAGTGGGATCAATCAATGGTGGAATCAGATTGGCCACTTTCACACTCTTCGAGTGAAGGGTGGGACTGACCGAGGAAGGAACTGGATCATTCACTTTGGGTTCACTCTGTATATGAAGAGTGGGTCTGACTGATGATGGAACTGGATCAACTACTTTGGTTAGTGGTTCAATCGAGGATGAAACTGGATTGACCACCATCTCAACCGGATTGACCAGAGATGTGATCAAATTGACCATTCCATCAACTGATGATGGGTTGGGGGAAAACCTACGATAACCAACTGGAAGTTGAAGATTTTCCAAAAGAGAAGAAGTGTCATCCATGTGAGGACAAAGGGGAGAATAATGATCACATTTGCATAACATACAAGGGAAATGGATATTTGGCGTCTTCTTACCAACCGTAACGGCACTAGTTGACGGGGTATCACCGACAGGACTAGCAAGGGACGATGATGTGGAGGACCACACTTCTAAGACCTTGGGAATACCAGGGAAATCCCTCAAAAAGTGGTCACCCTTACAAATACTGCAAGGGAATTTGGGTTTTATATTCTTCATTTTAATCTTTTTGACTGCAACACTCCCAATACTATTAAGAGTAGCTGGTTGTTTGGATCCAAAATTTGATGTAGTCGGAGGTTTGGTCCCTTTGTGGTTCTTCTTATTCTCTTTTCATTTATTCTTCTTCTTATCAACCTGGCTACTTGCTTTAGAGATTTCATTAGGTGAAGAAGGAGAAATGGAAGGAGACCTGACAGATGAAGAAGGTGAAAGGGCGACATGAGGTTGATGTTTGGGCGGTGTGCTTACATATGAAGCACCTGCATTTTTGATGATCGGAGTGGAAAACAACCATATTGGTAACCCAATTGTGAGACCTGGAAGGCTCAAAGTAGCGATGTAAGGAGTTCCAACATTTCTGTAAGAAGAAAAAAAAAGGGTTCCCCTGGCAAAGGGGTTCCCTCATTGGTCATCCCGGGAACTAACGCCATAAAAATAAATCTCCAACCTAGATTCTGCTAAGGAGAAAAAAAAACACACGCTAAAAATCTAGTAAGCAAGAAAGAAAACAAAACCTTCTCACAATGAGCACACTAGTTGGTGATGAAATCCAACATCATTGGAACAAAGTAAGAAGGGGATGAGATAGAGTGGGTGGAAAAGTTATGTTGATGACTTGCTTAACAGAGTTACACCCTGGTGAAAGCTCCCACACATAATTGTGGGTATACCCTCCAAGGAGCCCGAGTGAGTCTAGCCAACATCGATTCCAGGTACTGTGAAGAATTACCCCTCCACAGTCACCTTGTGTAAAGACCCTAAAGATATAGGCCACTAAGGTTACCAACTACAACAGTGATGCCTGGGAAATAGTCGACAGTTTGGTCCATGTGCAAGGACAAGGTATCTAGCCCGAAATCAACTTGAAATGCTTCCAATCATGATTGTGGGTATACCTTCAAGTGACCACCATAATATTCACAATCTCTACACCAAGACCAACAAATCAAGGTGAGTAAATTTGCTAGTCTTAATGAGACCTCATGATTGACCCTTGTGTGAGAAGGGCTTCCCAGGACAAAATGCAACAATTGGATTTCACTGCTCCCTAACACAAGATCTTATGTTTGTTTGCAGTTTTTTAAAGATATCTTTCACACCTATTACAAATCCCTACAACTAATCTAATGTAGGTTTTTTACCAGAAAATGTAAAAATGTGTAATCAATTTTTAGTTTAGCGTTTGATTTTTAAAAGTTGTTGTTACTCAAAAGGAAAATGGCATGGAAAATATGGTGTTTTGACCGACTCAAAAGTTATGAAAAGATATGAATATTAAATCTTTTCATTTCTATGAAATCTATGCTACGAGAAGGAGAAAACATTGATCATTTCAGATGCACAATGTCCCAAAATGTCAAAAAAAATGCAATTCCGCTACTTCAAATGCAACCTAGTTTCATGACCCAAAAGCAAGAATGCATTCAAAACAATGAGAACTGAAAGAAAAAAAGTAGAATCTTTTTATAAAAAGAACTTATTCAAGAATCCTAAAAACCAACAAGCATCCAAGGAGTACAATGAAATGTAGAGAAGAATCCAAGAAACGATAGGGAGAAAGAGAAAACATTGAAAACTGCATCGACAAAAACACAGCTAGAAAAGGCAATTTTATGTTTATGAAAGAGGCTTCAAGCTCTAATAAACACAAAAAAGAGTGACAAGCATAAAAAAATCATCAAGAACCAATCCAAACAACTTCACAAACCATCCACATAGGCTGGGTAAAGACCTCTATAGAATAGGCTACAAAAACTGAGCAAAAGAAGGAAAAAACCCCTAAAAAAGAGACCAATGCTCCCTCAAAAGGGTGCACAGTGTGTTATTAGCACTCCCTAAATCACCGTAGGAGAGTTCTAGCGCCCAGATATGCCCTACAGGGGAGCGTTGGTACACCTAGAAATGCATAAAAATGCCCAAAAATGCACAAAAACCTCAGCCATAATGCTTGAAAATTGGGGAACGTTCTAGTAAAGGTAGGAGAAGGTTGTTGGATGATGAAAAACCAAGAATTTATTGGGAAAAAGACTTCAAATATCAAAAGAAAAAGTACAAAATACCTTTGAATCTCCTTACAATTTTTTTTCGCTCAGTCAGATAAATGAGAAGAAAACGACAAATTGACTCTAAATTGTCAAAGACAAAGAGTGATTCAAAGTAAGGAAGAAAAATATGTCACAAACCCAAACAAAGCATCATGAATTCTCAGATATCAAGGTGTTGGGGACCCAAAAAAGGATACACTGATGTTGCAAGAACTCTAATTAAGTGCAAACAAGAAAAAATGGATTCAGGGACTAAACTCCTGCAAGATCTTTAACAAAAAGAGGGCAATGCTTTGGTGTAAGGGGCACCAGAGCATTCCAACGCTCTGTGTAAATCTAGAAGGGAGCACCAGTGCTCTGATAGCAAGGGCAAGGGAGCGCTAGGCTTCAAAAAGTTTAGAAAAATACCCAAAAATCCAAAAAATTAAGCATGCGCAGAAATCCAAAGTGTATGGGATGAAGTGAAGGGTCAATCAATAAATATAAGAATCAAAGAAACAATATGAATAATATCAAAATGAGCAAAGAAAATCGAGATCTAGGAAGGAAAAAATTCAAAGGTTCCTCCCCAGTGGAGTCATCAATTTCTGTTATAGGTGAATCCTCCTGCGAACAAGTAGATTCCCTCTTGATCTCTAGACTGCTAAGATCAAGACAGAAAAGGTGTTGTCATTGGTCACTGACATCCTTTTAGATATAATTAATCTAATACATGAATAGGAAGAAGAAAAGTGTACCTTGTTAACGACGTTTGTACTCGCAAATTCCAAGTTGAGATTCAATCCTAAGCTCCTCGATGGGTCATGTAGAACAAACAAAGATACAACAATATTCCTATTATAATGATATTAGGTCAAATACATATCTATCTACTAGAGAAACATTCATGTGGAACAAACATCTATATATATATATATGTATGTATATATATATATATATATATATATATATATATA
>JZKD02S1729292.1:195734-232835 GCA_000966675.3 Picea glauca
TCAAAATGGCCCTGGAAGTTAAAACCTGCTAAAAATAGTAAATTGCCAAAATGGCCAGAAAATTGTTTTGAGCCATTTGGAAAAGGTGGGTGGCCACCGATATCCACCTGGATCACTATTATAATGATATTAGCTCAAATATAGATCTATCTACTAGAGACAAGTTCATGTGGAACAAACACAAACTTGAAAGAAACATGCCAAGCATATATATATATATATATATATATATATTAATGAGAACAAATGAAGAATACTTACAGACCAAATTTGATGAAGGTGAAACAACTTCTTCCATCTCTCTTTGTCTAGCCCCTTTGCTCAAGTAATCTAGATTGATTATGCTTTGATGGTATCTCACTTATGAGATCATAAGTTTGGTATCTCTCAATCTCTATCATGTCATGTCCTTCCTTATGAGATCATAAGTTAGGTTCTTCTCTATTTCTCTCTATCCATGTACTATATGTTTCCTATGAGATCATAGGTTTCATACTTCTAATATTTTCATGTACCTTTCACCATGAGAAATCCTCCTTATATAGGCTTTGATAGGCCCAACTACTTGAGAGATATTTGGGATAAGTTGAGGATTCCTCTCCTTTAGTTGTGGATCTTCCCTAAGATCATGCCTTGAAGTCATATTCAAATCCAACCAACTTCAAAGATTGACGGGATTCTTCCCTGATTTCCTTCAACAAACCAAATTTCACCCAAAAAAGGCTAGCACTCCCTCAAAAGGGACACAAAGCATTGGAACACTCCCCTAGAAGACAATGGAGAGAGCCAACGCTCCCTGACAGTATGTAGGGGAGCGTTCCTTTCCAAATTTGACTTTTGAGTGAATTTTTCAGTGGCAAAAGCCTTGTACTCCTTGTCAAGTGATTTCTCCTCTTCAAAACCAATCTTTGAGGTGTCTTAAGTGTCCTTATAATGTCGTTAGAGGCATGCCATAGGAAAGATGTTAGTATGATGTTTGCGACAGTTGTGGGCAAGATGTGACACTTACAACACTTGAAATGACGACACTTGCGACAGTATTGAAGTGAGTAATTTTGATGTGTAACAAATCCCCTACCCCTTAAAAAGGGGCATCATCCTTGGTGTTCTTTCTTAGTAATACCTATCATGCCTTTCTCATTCAATTGCTTCATATTTATTGAACCTCTTCCCTGGTCAAGTCTTTTTCATCCTCTTGGACTTCTTCATCTTCCTTCAAAAATTTTTGGACAACAAGCACATTAATGATAGTTTCATGCGAAAACATTTTATTGTTGCATAAAATTATAGAAATATTTCACAATTTAGCACAATACTCATCTGCGCAGTTTGTGGACTTGTATCCACATGGATGTCTTGTTATTCAGGCTCACTTTTTTTCCCGGACATACCCATTGTGTGCATGATCCAAATCAATATTTTACAAGAACTATCTGAGTCTCCTCTTTCTTCCAATCACTCACCCTCCAGGCCCAAGCTCAACCATCCCCTTCTCTTTTATACAGTCCCTCGGGCGATTCATCTTTCCTTTCCGAGGCTTTCTCACACAAGAAGAGTTCTAGATATTTCATTGAGCCTTATAGTCGAGGTATCCCTCGGACATGATTTTTCGAGGTGTCCTTCCGGCTTGTGTTACCTCAACACAACATATTCTAGGCAATCATGGTTTACAACGGGGTTCTCATGGCTCAATAATAACCATTATTCATGCTTTTCATCTTGACATCCTTAATATTTCCTTTATGTACATATATTTTCTTCTCACTTGTATCAAAGGTATAAAAAAATTCATGAGACATCATCATAAATTCTAAATTTATAATTTTCTTGTAAATCTATCACCCACAAATTCCCAAATTCCACATTTTGTTTTTCAAAACTATTCTAGATGGAACTAGATCCACCAATTATGGGACATTCCTTCCCATAGAATTTTGGCTCAGCAGACAATTTTGGTCTTCCTTATGGGATTACAACACTTCCATTTCCAAGACCCTTTGCTTCCTACAATTTCAACATTCCTTAGCCCAAACAAATTATTAATTCTCATGCACCTTACATTTTCATTTCACACTTGCAGTGGATAACAAATAATTTTCAATACTGTGCACACTAACAATCAAATGCTTTCACTTCAAAGAAAATACCATTCCTTGTGGTTTGGATCAACAAGTAATTAGTCTTCCTTATGGACTTATAGCACTGCCATATCCAAGACTCTTTTCTTTATGCACTTTCAACCTCAATCAACCAAACAAATTGTTAGTTTCCCATACACATATATTTTCACTGCACCTTTATAATGACATAAAGAAAAAGGAAATTTCGTTCCTTACACATGGATCAGTTTAATATATCAACCTTTCTAGATGCAATTCAACATTAAGTGAATTTAATCAATGTGCCAATTTCCATGGCCATATTCACACATAATACACCCTTGCATTGATTTTAGATTATCACTTTTCAGGTTAGGCACTCTCGCTAAGGTGTGTTGGAATTTATCAAACTTATTACCATATGGATTCTCTGTCCATATTTATTATTTTAGCAGAACCATATTTTATTCTCTAAATCGATCATAGCCTTAAATCGTCACTCATGAGACTCAATGTTTCACATGAATTCCTTTAAGCATTCCTTGATTGGTCAATTCATTCATGACATATGAGTTCATGAATTCTTCCAAGGATTACAATTAGTCCTTACTACCAGAGGTTCACACCTCCATCATTCGTGTTCTCCTTCTTGAATCATACCCTACTTGGGTATCCAAGGCATACAACTGCCTTTCAAAATTTCATGTATAACATTAAGACAATAAAATATTTCAGAAGGGGTTCTTACCAAATCCATTCATACCTTGTGCCACATAGGCATACACATTTTTATATTGGTTCTTGGCTTCTAGCACCCTCTTTCTGATTTATACCTCATCAACAATGCTTTATGGGGACTTTTATAGCCTTGTCAACAATCTTTCAAGTGCAACCTTCTCATGGTCATCATATTGTTGAGGTTTCCCATCATTGGCAATTGTCTTCCTCAACATATCCAATTCCTTTCTATACATAGCATGCATCATCATAGTCACAATTACATTAGTTATAATATTAAATAAAATTCATGTATCATAACATTCAAATCCATAAAACATATTCAAAATGTCCTAGCATATCTTTATGCACTTCATCACATTATCTTCGAATGTTTCCATGAGTGCAACAAAAATAGATCTCGATTGTTTCTACAAAAATTAAACCATCATCACTCTGGTGTAAAAACCTTTTACTTTCATCAGTGTACCAACTTTCTCATCCTAGAGAAAACATAATACTCAACAAGAAAAGAATTGAGGGCTCAACCTTTTTCCAATTCTTTCTACATCGCTTGAGAATTTTCATCCCAGTTGAGTTATCTCTAAGGCCTCACTATATTTTATTAATCATGGATTCAACCAAGCCTATTCAGTCAAACATACTCATTTATTCATTTAATCATACTCAGGGAGTTTATTTTCCTTTTACCAGCTGTACTAGTTTCCACAAATGTTATTTTAATCCTATGGCTTTGTTACACAATTCAGGGTTCTTAGGGTGAGAAAAGTGTTCCTCCTTTTCTCCCCCTTTACTTATGCAATCTACTTCTTATTGTGATATTTCTTCTCTTTTCTTGAGAAGCCTCGGTTAGGCTCATCCTAACTCTTAGGATACATCAACGTGCTTTAATAGAAAGTACCTTTGTCCATAATGAATCATGAACTTGTGCATCCTACATGTTACCATTCAGTTTTTAGAATGGTCAAGATTCATATATATAGATACACACACACACACACACACACACACACAAGCTTGTAGCTCACTACTTAATTCTCAGCAGTCAATAAGGTTGTGACTATGTTCTCCTGACAGAGTCTTCACACAGTTCCTCCACAGGGAACTTCTTCAGCATGGAACTTTTTTATTTCATTTCCTTCACTATATATGATGACCTCAACCTCGATTTAGCTTTAATTGTTTACCAAATATTCCATAAGGAATATAAACATGCATCTTTTTCATGCATCCAAATTATGTATCCACACATATTCTAGTTTTGTTAACTTAAATCCATGATGTACTTAACCATATGCATAATCAAAATCCTGTATGTAGCTTCCATGGGTATATTTCAAAACCTACATACATATCTAATTTAAAAAATTTCAACTCATGATTGTTCAAAATCATTCTCATGTGATCCTCAAGGCATAATTATTTTCCCCTTTATCCTGACAACATACCATCCTTTCTCATTTACTCTTTCATTTATTTATATTGGCCTTTCCTAGGGAAGTGGAGTACATTCCCTCAAGCTATCATTCAAAACAAAACTTTCATGACTCTTTAGAATGGATTCAACCATGCATCCATGGAATTCATTCAATATTGGCAAGTGCAATGCTTGTCCCTCATTTCACTCATTTAGGCACTCACCTCATTCATTTAGTATGCCTATACTCTTACATCATACATGTGCATCACTTTCAAATTTAATATCATTTATACCTAACTGGTATTACTATCATGCTTCATATTAAGAATCTTCATAATCCATTAAATCCATGCACTCAAACATAAACACACACAATCCAAACATTCATCA
This sequence comes from Picea glauca, assembly GCA_000966675.3. Taxonomy (NCBI): domain Eukaryota; kingdom Viridiplantae; phylum Streptophyta; class Pinopsida; order Pinales; family Pinaceae; genus Picea; species Picea glauca. Next base: position 200,382 of record JZKD02S1729292.1, read on the forward strand.
TCCAAGCTCATTGCTTGCACTTTTTTCCATGACATTTACACACATGGACATATCAGACTTCTATATCCTTCTCCCAAATATATTCAAATCATTTTTATGATAAGTATCATAGGAAAACTCAACACTGAGCTTCCCTCTTATTTGAGAGCTTCCAGTCATTCACAAGATACCCACCTGACAGTTTAACAAAGATAGTCATAACTATGTTTCCCTTTCTATGCAATAATAGGTAGCAAGAAAACACTCCTTCCTCAACTTTCATGAAAACATTTCCCACTCATAAATACATTCCAGACAATTATAACCATTCCCAAGGTGATAAAACAACCTATCTAGCTTCCAACTGGTCTTGATCAATAGACCTTCCAATCAATGAAATCCTTTTCTAGATTCCCTTCACTAGGATCCAACTATATCTATATGGCTACCATCCACCACTGGATGTCAATATGACCCATTTGGATTCTATAAGTTCCCTAACACTTCCTTTACCACATTCAGGATCAACATTTAATCAACCATTTTACCTTAATTATAATATTTTTTTAATGTCTAATAACATTTAGACTATTCCCTTAACTCCCAAATGCAATCTTGATTATTGTTACTTACTAAGTATTCTAGTTCATAAATCTAAAGTATCTTTGGGTCAATATCAGTGTTAACCATTACATCAATAATTCTTCCTTCTTTTCAGCAACAGTCGGGGACAGAGGCCACTCTCCTCCTCCCACAAGAATTCTGGCAGATTAGTTTCCTATCCACCAAGAAAGAGAGGTTGTTGTGATTTCTCACTCAATCAATCTATACTTCTACAACTTTGTTTATCAGATTGATTAGAAAAAACCATGCCCAACAATTCCTATACACAGAAACAAAATTCATTTTTCAGTTCCCTTTGAAACCCGAGAGCTGCACATGCTATCCCTTTTCAGAGAATGGTCACCAGACTCATTCCTCTGATCGTGAGGGTTTATACACATATACCAGTTTTAACCCTTCATTAAAGCAGTAATTATTATTGCTACTGATCCTTTCCATTCGTTCACACCCCATTCTTGCTATTAGTGCCCATCAACATAATCCCACTCCTATAGTATTGACTATCATTTTCCAAAGAAATGATAGGCTTCCTTTGCCACAAACTAGCATGATTCCATCTCGTTTGGTAAAATCCCAACTATATTTTAATCTACATCCTTATACTCAAGGAATTTATGTAGAAAATTTATGTTTGGCAGTAATATTCTCCATAGGATCATCTTATCCTCGGTAACCAAATCTTATGACTATACAAAAACATGTACATTTTCATAGTGAAGTCAGTTCTTTATTTGGAAATGCCAAAACATCTATAAAAAAAAGCAGGTTTCATTCCTCTCTTTGGTAGAGGTTTCACTAAACCTCTTAGGATTGTGGTAATATAGGGTGTTACCCATTAAATTCCTCCAAACATATTTTCATACGAATCGTGCATGAGCCCAAGTAGGCCAAGTGTTGATGTCGTGCTCTAATACCAATTTGTAACATACCCGACCCCTAAATGCTCTTTTAAGGGGTGGGGCATCATAATTTTGTTTTCCTTAACTCTCTTAAATCCTAATTCTAGGATTTCTATCATGTCCTTCTCATCCAGAACTCTCCAAATCCATATTCCCTCTTCCTCCCGGGACTGAGAGAACTCTCGGTCTAGGATTGTTTAATCACTTGAGTCGAATTGACTCTTTGGGTCCTTGTTGGAACCCAAATCAATCTTCACAATTCCCCCTTCTCCAAGGTGTAGGTTCTTCCAAACCACAATCTCTTTCTTGACCCATTTGAATAATTTGAACAATAGGTGCTAGCTTTCCATGCTAGGCCCCTTCCTTCATATGACCTTGGGTTGTGACCCGATGCCTACTCAAAGGGTGCTCTGGAACTTCAGGCTTCGGGCATTTTCACTTCACTACTCCCTAATTCTCTCCAACTCCGAACTTGCAAAGTTCTGAAATGATGTGAGAGGGATTGACGGTCCCTTCTCCATTTCTATATCAACAACCCATCAAAAATTCAGGCTTAGGTTCTTTGACGAGTTTCAAACTGCTTCTCCAAAAAACCTCAGGAGTGAAAAATCTCTGAAGTTTACAATATGACGCCATGTGTACTTAGAGAATTGAGGGCGTTGATTCACTTTAGGAATCCAGGCTTTGGTAGTTCCTGAGTCTTCACACACGCAAACCTCTAGAGTGAAATCCTTCCAGAGCATCAAATCTTATGATACATGTCCCCATGTGGCTTCATCTCATTCATACCATCTCTAGGTTCCTAACTATTGCAACGAAGGTCCATCTATCAACCAGTCCAATGAATAGATTAACCCTCATCTAATGCACAAGATAGTGGGTAATTTGACACTTTGGAACTTCGGTGCTTTGGTACTGAACACATCTATATCATCTTCACACGAGATCTCCTAAAGTCCCAAACTTCCAATGTTTCATGATCTTGCCACATGGTTCCAACCTTCGGGCCTTTTGGTCTCTCTTAATAATACACGCCAAATCCTCTAGTGTCCAAAGTCCCAAACTCCCATAGTTTCAGTCACTTTAGAAACCACTTTGGCTAGGCGAGATCGTACCAGGGATTGACACGTGTAAGGTTCAGGGGTGACATGTTTCATGTTTCAAAGGTTCTATAGGGTATGTGATACACATAAATTTGAGTGACACATGGCATGTCAAACTTGGGTCCATGTCACCCTGGGTGATGTCACTACACTACGTCACTTCAAAATGACTGTCCTTCATGCCCTTCAATCTCGCGACCAAGGTTGGTTCATGTACCCCTTGGATCAACGATCTCTCCTACTTTGTAACTATGACGTTTGGGGGTTTCATGCTATAGAATTCTCCTTTCTCCCAAATTATTCAACATAGAATTGGCCATAGGGTAGATCCAACAATCAGGGAAGGATCCAACATGCCCTCAAATCAATGGTTTCCATCACTTTGTTGTTTCGGCCTTCAGGGATTTCGATGTTACAACACCCCTATCCTCTCGAAGAGGTCAATGTAAGGATAACTTCATCGTAGATATGAGGGCTAGGAGAGAACCCAAAGAATCCCTAGATCAATGGTCCTTGTCACTTTGTAGCTCTAGAATTTGGGGGTTTTGGCTTCACTGCCACTCCATTTTCCCGAAGCGAGACTTCATCGAAGTACCACGTGCAAATCCCTTTTATCGGATTACTGAGAGGGGGGGTGAATCAGTAATAAAGAAATTTAATCCTTTTTAACCATATAATCCAAGTGTTATATCAATGTATGATTATCATACAATAATTGCAGAGTAAATAAGCAATGAACAAATGAACAATCATACACATACATAGTACACCAGTGTTTTATGTGTGTTATTACCCTGTAATTTCCCAAGATGAGGAGGAAATTGGCAGGGTTAACCACAAAACCACTTCGAGTCAAGGATCTATCCCTCCAAGAATTAGAGAGGGATCTCTCTATCAGATTTACATTTGTTAGAGTATGGGACTTAGGCTAGCTATGCAGAATAGGATTTGTTTTTAGAGTTTTTGGTTGAGACCAAAAAAAAGGGCCATTGGGCGAAATGGAGTCAAGAGGTTAAGACGATAGATGAATGAATAACCAAGACAAAATGTAACCAGGAAAGGTAATCATGTCAGTGGATCATTTTGGCTTATAAAATGGGAAAATAAGAATAGATTGAAATTCATTTCAAATGCAGAGCAAAGCTTATCCGAATTCTACATTTCAAACATCGAAGAAAACATAAATATTTTTTCAAGCCATAACAGGGTGTTAATAACAAATCATGCACGTTATATTCTCATAGAAAATACAGAAAGAAAAAAGTATGTGAAACAGGAAAGTAACAAGTTACATCAGGGAAAAACTTCACCACTTAAGCACGACACAAGAATCAGAAAATATAATTCCTTTTTAATCATTCATAAAAGTCACTTACATATTTTAAAACATTTATACAGTAGATGGGGACATTCCCATGCCATCCTCCCCTATTAGTCTCACCCCTTTATTTATTAAAATTCATAGGCTTTATATCCTTTAAAAACAAGTTCAAGATCCTATAAAACTAGATCTGATATACTAAAAATAAAACAAGATCAAATTAATATGATGTGTAGGATCTTGTCCTAATTTAAGGGTCAAACCCTTATCAACTAAGTCTTCAACAATATTTTATCTCCTCAGTATCTTTCATAGTCTTCATAAGATAGTAGAACACTTTCAAATTCCTTCTTTGATAGATGAGCAATTTTGGCCAAAAATAGTAATCCCACTTAATCTTCTTGTCTTATCATCTACCTCAAAATCTGGAAAAGGATGATGATCTGTATCCCTTTAATTCTTATATTTCCTTAAAAACCATTCCCACATGACCTGGAAACAAAAATCCTTGATCTGAGCAAAAAATGAGTCTTCTGCAAGTTCTTGCACTTTCGTTGGCTTAGAAGCATAAAATAGTGGGGGTAAGTTGTCAAAAAGTGGAGCTTTCGGCAACTAACAATGCCTTTTGAAACCCGCGCAAGCTACCAAAACCACAAGCTTTGAAAATCTTCATCAAAACTTCAAAATTGAAATTCCTTTAGTCTTTTGAACTTCAAGGTTACTCATTCAAGTTCTCTGCAGCCTCTGCTTTCTTCTCCAGGCCTGGATGATCTATAAGATTTGCATATTTGAGCCTTAGTTTCATCTTCAAACATCTAGCTACCTTTTGCAACTTCTTGTTTTCTTGAAGAAACCTTTTTTTATTCTTTTCCAATTTAACATGCATTTTAGCTAGTCATTGAAAACAATCTCTTACCTTTGATGATGTCCTCGTCATGGTCTCATTTTGGGATTTGACCACCTTTTCTAGTAACTTCATCTCCATGAATTATTCCTCAAGAGTTTTTATATTCTTTGATGCTAACTTATTGTGTTTTCTTATTGATTCTTTAGGGACCTCCAGATCTTGAGCTTTAAGTGAGAAAGGTTCTTCTTCAGTAGTTTGAAAACCAGGGGCTTCATGCTCAGAACTTTGGACACTAGGTGTTGTTTCTTCAGGAGCTTATTTCTCAGGCATCCCTTCTTATATAATATCTACCTCCTCTGAATCTGTATAAGGCAGATTCAAGACATTTTTATCAGAGGCACTAGTTTTCCCTTCTATAGCTTGGCTGAAATCAAGCTTCTTTTTTTCTCTCTTGGACTTAGAAGAAGAAGTTGGATCCTCTACAATTATTGGGGAAATGGATCTTCTTTTCGTTTTACTACTTTGGGGTGTTGAATATTTATTTTATGAAGTCTTATTTTTGTCCTTAGGCTGGGGTTTTGGCTTAAATTCACCCCAGAAGATAAGATGCTACCAGTTCTTATCCCTCCTCTGCAATTCTTGAAGCACTATGAGTTTGATAAGGCTATGATGAAAAATCCTACCCTACACCTTTCTAGTTTTGGCCTGGACTTGGTGTGCCATTTTTGTCAAACTTCTATGAAGGTAGAAGGGAAGATTCAAAGGACACCTACCTGTGAAATTTTTCATGAGCTTGAAATGGTATACCATCACTCTACCATATTTTCCTTCACATGTAATACATACTTGGATTTCTACGTGCAAGTGTTTCCATTTTTCCTCCAAGTAGGATATAGGGATATATTTCTCCCAAATAATACATTTGTGTTCAGGCTTGAGATAAGACCTGAACTCAATGTATTTAGTAATGGTTGTTTTAAACCATATTTTACTAGTCCCAAGTATCTATGTTGTTGCTGCAACAATGGATTCATCAACCTGCATCTGAATTGTTCCCACTTTGGCCTTGGCTCCATCAAAGGTTAAGGAAGATGCCTCATCCACTCCTTGGTGAAAACCTTGTAGTTTTTCATAGTATCTGTAGCATCCAACATCTCTAAACATATGGAAAATCTCAGGGTGAGATTCCAGATATGCTATATCATTAAGCTCTTTCCTGAGCAATGCTCCTCCAGTAGACATTTTCAAAAAACCTATTAATACCTTGAAGAAACTAAAATTTGGGTTGATGGATGGGATACCAGTGCTAGGAAAAAGGAGAAAGGAAAGACATATGAGGGAAATCCGTGAAACAAACAATTGTCTTGGATGGAAAACCTTTAAAAATGCCGAAAACGAATATCTTAGATCATAATTGTTTTTTAAACACCAACTCATACAGTGATAGTTTCACTCACGAGGAGATCATGGTAATGACTACTAATGATGGTAGGGTTTCGAATAGACATCTTAGGGTTTCAAATGTTTCATCAAATAATGAATACAAACCAAATAAATGATTGATACCAAGGAAATTATAACTGGAGATAATTTCGGCAGCACTTAAGATCATCATTACATGTGTACTGATGGTGGTTTGAGATTCTAATGGGACAGTCTAACCGTTAGTAGACTCTATGCTTTCAGCACCTAAGAACACCCCGCACCTGCCTTTTTAGCTGAAAAAAGTGAGAACGTTTGACAACTCATAACACATTGAAAACCAACCCTTAGTTGTCGAAATCTAACCTTTGACACTTTTTCATTCGAGTGCTCAAAACATCATTTGCCAACTTTGGATATACCTAGACACCTTTTTGAAACATAAGATACACCTAACCATTTACTCTAATTTTCTTCACATCAAGACACTCTCAAAATGATTCAGAGAAAATTTCCTTATAGATAACTGGAGACCAGATAATTATACCATAGGACCCTAACATAGGCTCCAATTGGGTATGGCAACTCCTTAGGATGTGTCAAGAATCTCAGATCTCAAGCTTTGTAAATCAGTGACTTTTACATTGGGTTTATCCCACTACTTGTATCTTGATCTATCCCGCAACATAGTGACTGGACACCAGTTGATTATTCATTCTGACTTTGACTGAGTTTTGAAATAAAATAAAAACAAAAATGAAACACATGCTTTCCCAACAAGCTATTTTCACACCTATCTACCCCAAACTACTGAGATTACTTGCATAATTAAGAGAAATCAAAATGCCAATGCAGCCAATCCAACAGTTGATCTAATAACTTCGTTCTTCCACTATCTTTGATAAAACTCAGAAATAAGTCTGTTACTTGTGCTTGAGAGTAATTTATAGCCTGGTCTTCACCACATAGGATTTGATAAACTCGAAAAATAGAAAAAATGTTGGAAATGGAAAAGGGTCCTGTATTGAATTTTTTTCTCTATATAGATATTTATAGGATCAATATAGTCTTGGCCCATCCTTTGGTTTTCAACTTCAAATAATTCAACATCATGACTTGATTTTGCACCTATGATTTTTGTGTCCTCCAACGCTTCTTTACATGCCTGCAAATGCTTTAATAGGCTTTGTGGTGATCCTCCTACTGAACTGGGAAATGAAGTTGATTGTATGATCATATCACAATCATAGATGTTTTTCAATCCATAACTGAATGCCAAAATAGGCTCCTGACTACACATATTATCTGAAATTGTTGCTATGCGATCATGACAGGATGGACAAGATTGCTTCATTGATTCACATGACAATTTCTGGATTTTTATTTGTTTATCCTTCAACATCTTCTCAAGAGTCTCCTTCAATATTTTGAATGAGTAAAAAACTAAAGGTACAGAGTTACACTTTAGTGTTTCGAATTTTTCTTTAGGCTCTGTATTTTCCCCTGAAATTTGAAAATCAGAGAAACTTGGAGATTGTAATCCTGGATATGAAATGGCCTATTTATCATAAATGACATCCTTCACTATTTCATTAGAGGGTTTTCTTCTTCACTATTTACAACTTGTTCAAAAATGGTACTCAGTAATTTAAAGGAGGAGAATCATAAGGGTAAAGTTTGTACACTTACTCTGAAACTTTCTGCATTTTGATCCTTGTTGTCATAATTTCTATGTACAAATTGATTGTCTTGTTTAAATTGCAATTGATCGTCTTCCTACCAACAATATGTTGCTGATTTCTTTGGAAAATCCATTTGAATGTAATCCTCATCATGCTTGGGAAGATCATCCATGAAAGGAAAATTATCAAACATACACATCATATTAGTTAATGGCTCTTCTACAAGCTGAGTTGGAATTTCATCTTTTACTATGTTGTGAATTGAATACATGAAATAATCCTTTGGTGGTTCAAAATATTGAGGCTGGGCTGCAGGGTGTTTGGAAGCATTAAGATTTTTCATTTCTAGAGCTAGTGGGACAGGTGATCCTTGAACAACAAATTTATGTTTCCTGTTAATCGTATGCATCATTTCATTGACAATTTTAGTCAAAATATATAGCTTTACTTCTGAGGACCTCACATGCTCCTTTTTTGTTTTGTTTTTTCTCAATGATTCTAACTTTGCCTTTATTTTAAACAAGTTAGCTTCCACATCGAATGAAACATTTTTCATTTCTTCTAGGGTTGCGATGTTCCTTTCTCTTAATTGGAAGGCCATCTTTGGATCAGAAGCATCAGGGAAATGTAGGTGAGCTAATCCTGGGGGTGGTCTTATATCAAAAGGAAATGCATTATACATCCTATTGAACCTAGCTGAAAAATGTTGCACTGTCTCTCCCGGTTGTCTTTTCAGATGTTCATATTTGTCTAGGATGAGAAATATATTTCCCATGATCACCCATCGATATAGGAAAATTTGTGTGAATTTATCGAAGTTGCTAATGCTTGTAGATGGAAAAATATTAAACCAATTTTCATCTTTACCATGCAATGATAGGGAAAACATTCTGATGCTGACATCATCATCTTCCACCTCAAAAAGATCAAGAAAATCCTCAAGACTTTGGACATGTTTTTCAACAGTGATCTTCACATTTTCCCCATCAAACCTGGGTAGATTATTGATGTAATTGATAGGGAGGTCATTGAGCATAGGAGGAAAATATAGAGGCTTATATCTGTCTAGGACTTTTACTGGTATAGGAGGTGAAGCAAGGGGGCTACAATTGTCTGAATTTTTAACAAGTAAAGGAGATAAATCAAGAGGCTTATGTCTCACTGGGATTTTTACAAGTATATATGGGATGTGCACAGGTGTATGAGTATGTACATGATCCACAAGTAAGGGATTAGTCTCTTGAGGTTCATCAATTTGCAGATGATCTGTGTAAACTTCAATAATGTACTCTTGATCAGGTTTAGAATAAGATAAAACATAATTATAGAAAAAACCAATGATGTCTTGAATACAATTTGAGCTTGAATACCTGATCCTTCCAGATTTCTTGGTCATATTTTAGGTTCTTCCTCTAGTGGATTCTTTGAGTTGGCACTATTATGGAGTTGATTTGGAGTCGTCAGGTGAAATATTTCAGCCTTCTTATGTCTAGTCACTGTCCACCATCAGTGATCAGATATGGATCTTGAAGTGCACTACTGGAGAAAGTTCTCGAGTATGGTCTCCATTGTGTTATCACCCTGTAATTTCCTAGGCTAAGGAGGAAATCGACAGGAGTAACCATAAAACCACTTCAAGTCAAGGATCTATCCCTCCAAGACTTAGAGAGGGATCTCTCTGTCAGATTTAGATTTGTTTGAGTATGGGTATTAGACTAGCTGTGAAGTATAGGATTTGTTTTTAGAGTTTTTGGTTGAGACCACAAAAAAGGGTCATTGGGTGAAATGGAGTCAAGATGTTAAGATGATAGATGAATGAATAAATAAGACAAAATGTAACCAGGAATAATAATCATATCAGTGGATCCTATGAGCTTATAAAATGGGAAAAAAAGAATAGATTGAAATTCATTTCAAATACAGAGCAAAGCTTATCCGAATTCTACATTTCAAACTTGGAAGAAAACATAAATAATGTTTCAAGCCAACAAAGGGTGTTAAAAACAAATCCTGCACATTATTTTCTCATAGACAATACAAAAAGAAAAAGTATGTGAAATAGGAAAGAAAGAAGTTACATTAGAGAAAACTTCACCACTTAAACACGACGCAAGAATCTGGAAATACAATGCCTTTGTATTCATTCATAAAAGTCACTTACATATTTTGAAACATTTATACAGTGGATGGGGACATTCCCATGCCATCCTCCCCTGTTAGTCCCACCCCTTTATTTCTTAAAATTCATAGGCTTTATAGCCTTTACAAATAAGTTCAAGATCCTATAAAACTGGATCTGATATACTAAAAATAAATCAAGATCAAATTAATATGATGTGTAGGATCAAGTCCTAATTTAAGGGTCAAACCCTTATCAACTAAGTCTTCAACAATCTTTGATCTCCTCAGTAGTCTTCATAATATTCATAAGATAGTAGAAAAATTTCGAATTCCTTCTTTGACAGCTGAGAAATTTTAGCCAAAAATATAAAGGCCGCTTAGTGTTTTTTGTCTTATCATCTGCCTCAAAATATAGAAAAGGATGATGATCTGTATCCATTTAATTCTTATCTTTCCTTAAAAACCATTCCCAGATGATCTGGAAACAAAAATCCTCGATCTAAGCAAAAAATGAGTGTTCTTCCAGTTCCTGCGCTTTCGGTGGCTTAGAAGCATAAAATCATGGGGGTAAGCTGTCAAAAGGTAGAGCTTTCGACAACTAACAATGCCTTTTGAAACCTGTGCAAGCTATTGAAACCACAGGCTTTGAAAATATTCATCAAAACTTCAAAATTGAAATTCCTTCAGTCTTTCTAACTTCAAGGTTACTCATTCAAGTTCTATGTAGCCTCTGCTAGCTTCTCTAGGCTTGGATGAGCTATAAGCTTTGCATATTTGAGCCTTAGTTTCATCTTCAAACATCTAGATACCTTGTGCAACTTCTTTTTTTCTTCAAGCACCCTTTTGTTCTTCTTTTCCAATTTAACATGCATTTTAGCTAGTCTTTGAAAAAAATCTCTTACCTCTGATGATGTCCTCGTGATGGTCTCATTTTGTGATTTGACCAACTTTTCCAGTAACTTCAGATCCATGACTTATTTCTCAAGATTTTTTATCTTCTTTGATGTAGAATTATTGTTCTTGCTTATTGATGTTTCAAGAAACTCTATGTCTTGAGCTTCAGGTGAGAAAGGTGCTTCTTCAGGAGTTTGAAAATCAGGGGCTTCATGCTCATAACTTTGGACTCTAGGTTTTGTTTCTTCAAAAGATTTTTTATCATGCATCTCTTATTCTATTAGCTTTACCTCCTCTTATGAATCTATATAAGGAAGATTGAAGACATTTTTATCAGAGGCACTAGTTTTCCCTTCTATAGCTTGGCTGAAATCAAGATTTTTTTTGGCTCTCTTTGAATTAGAAGAAGAGGTTGTCTCCTCTACAATTACTAGGGAAATGGATCTTGTTTTCCTTTTACTACTCTAGGGTGTTGAATATTTATTGGATGAAGTCTTCTTTTTGTCCTTAGGTTGGGGTTCTCACTCAAATTCACCCCATAAGAGAAGATGCTCCCAATTCTTATCCCTCCTCTGCAATTCTTCTAGCACTATGAATTTGATAAGGATATGATGGAAAATCCTACCCTGTACATTGCTAGGTTTGGCCTGGACTTGGTGTGCCATTTTTGTCAAACTTCTATGAAGGTAGAAGGGCATATTCAAAGGACACCTACCTGTGAAATGGTTCATGAGCTTGAAATGGTAGAACATCACTCTATCATATCTGCCTTCACATGTAATATATACTTGGATTGCTTTGAGGAAGTGTTTCCATTTTTCCTCCAAGTAGGATCTAGGGATATCTTTCTCCCAAATAATTCATTTGTGTTCAGGCTTGAGATAAGACCTGAACTCAATGTCTTTAGTAATAGTTGTTTTAAACCATCTTTTACCAGTCCCAAGTATCTTTGTTGATGATGCAACAATGGCTTCATCAACCTGGATCTCAATTGTTCCCACTTTGGCCTTGGATCCATCAAAGGTTAAGGAAAATGCCTCAACCACTCCTTGGTGAAAACCTTGTAGTTTTTCACAGTACCTGTAGCATCCAACATCTCTAAACATATGGAAAATATCAGGGTGAGATTCCATATATGCTATATCATTAAGCTCTTTTCTAAGCAATGGTCCTCTAGTATACATATGCAAAAAACCTGTTAATACCTTGAATAAATTGAAATCTAGGTTGATGGATGGGAGACCAGTGCTAGGAAAAAGGAGAAAGGCAAGAAATATGAGGGAAATCCATGAAACAAACAATTGTCTTGGATGGAAAACATTTAAAAATGTTGAAAAGGAATAGCTTAGATGATAATGTTTTTTTAATCACCAACTCATACAGTGATGGTTTCTCTCACGAGGAGATCATGGTAATGACTGTTGATGATGGCAGGGTTTCGAATAGACATCTTAGGGTTTCAAATCATTCATCAAATAGTGAATACAAACCAAATAAATGATTAAGACCAAGCAAATCATATATGGAGATGATTTCGATAGCACTTAAGATCATCATGACATGTGTATAGATGGTGGTTTGAGATTTCGATGGGATAATCTAACCGTTAGCAGACTGTTTTCTTTCGACAGCTAAGAACACCCCTCACCTGCCTTTTTAGCTAACGAAAGTGAGAACTTTCAACAGCTTATAACACATTGAAAACCTACCCTTAGCTGTCAAAAGCTAACCTTTGACACTTTTTCATTCGAGAGCTCAAAACATCATTTTCCAACTTTGGATATACCTGGACACCTTTATGAAACATAAGATACAAATCTGGACCATTTACTCTGATTTTCTTAACATCAAGACACTCTCAAAATGATTAAGAGAAAATTTCCAAATAGATAACGGAAGACCAGATGACTATATCATAGGACCCTAACAACATGGAAACCCAAAGCAAGAGAAAACCAAGGAATGTTCTTTCTTATATGTCTTGAATAATTACATTCATGGAAGCACCAACTTCATTTGTTTTCCAACTACAACTGGAAGGAGGCTCCAACCCCTTAGTTTCTCATGCTAAAACTTGAGGGAAGCTCCAACTCCCCAATTATTTAGCTACAACTAGAAGGAGGCTACAACCGAAAGGTGGCTACAACCCCCTGTCCTTTCCTCATCCAACCACTTTGACGTATAACTAGAATGATAGAACCACTTCCACACTATCACTGTGAGATATATTGTTGTAAACCTGTACCAATCAACCTGTAATCAACATGTACCATAAATAAGTGCATCAACCATGCACCAACTTGTACCTCAACCAGTAATCAACATGTACCATAAATAAGTGCATCAAGCATGCACCAATCTGTACAAAACCTGTTCCATGAACAAGTGCATCAACCATGCACCAAACCTGTACCATGGACAAGTGCATCAACCATGCACCAAACCTATACAAATAACTTGTCAAAACAACCTGTACAAACAACCTATCACAACAACATGTCTCATCAATCTTATCAACCAAATCAAATCTACTCACCAATATCAATCACCAAGAAAACTTTCAAATATGTGCATCAACAAACAATAACACAACAACTCATAATCATCACCAAGATCAATATGTGCTTCTAATAATATACCAATACAAGTATGCTACATCATCCATAACCCATGTGTAAACAATACTACTAAAAAGTTCCTCCAACCATGTACCAAGTATGTATCAATCATGTATCAACTACTCATCAACTATGACTCATCAATATGTATCAACATCATCAACTATACACCTCATGTATGTGCCAACTCATCAACTACTTGTCTCAATCATGTACCCAACATGTACCTCAATCAAAATCCCTCATCAATTTCATCATCCAAATATGATTTGTAACTCTGTAATATACTTGGTGTATATGATCTCATACCTTCAAACCTTCCTTAACTTTAACAAAAGAGACTAACATTTTTATCAAACATTACTTTAGTCTCACATGACTAGTTTTGGATTAGTCCACAACCCTAACTTGAAATAATCATAACTATGTACTTGTAATGAATAAAGATCTTAAAATAGTACACAATGTTATTTAGTGTATTTTATACAATTCCTCCAGGTGTCACTACTTGCAACCTCTCAGAAAAGGAGTTATAGAAAAAATGGCATACCTTGTTGAATTATGGCTTAATCTAGAGAGAAAACTTGTAGAGCATGCCCCACACAGAATATTTGTTGTATGGATATGAAAATTTTGAACAAAATACTACATAATTTAATATAACAAACACTTTTTGTACTACTTAATTCATATCTATTATAATAAGTTATGACTTTTTTACTCGAAACACATGTTTTAGACTAGTTTCAGAACTAGCCACAAACCCTATTTTCCACGGCGTGTAACTCCAAAACGAAAATGACCCACAAGCTGAAATTCGTACCATAACTACTTGGATATGTTTTCTAAATGGACTATCAATTTCACTCTTTGAATCATTCGATAAAAAAATTTATTGCGAAAATGGTGAGATGACCCGTAAATAACATACCGTTGAAAGCATCATCAAAAGAATTTACCCCCCCTTGAATTTTTGCCTTGTTTACTTCACCTTCTCTCTGAAATTAAGCTTATATATCCTTTGGTTACCTCATTCACCTGTATATATTCAATATTATCAAGTGTGATATAAAATTAGAGAGCCTTGCCTCTTATTTATACTTTCATGTACCTTCCTCAAGGGGTTACCTTTTAACCATCTTAACCCACTTTCCTTATTTTAGGGTTAACCAACTTCTAACCACTTGTCCAATTAGTAATTTATCCATTAAATTTATTATTTAAATAATTTATTTTGTATCCACTTTGACTTATAGTACACTCATCACTTCACTTTACCACAAGGGGTTACCTTCTAACCATCTTGAACCACTTTCCTTATCTTAGGGCTAACCCACTTCTAACCATTTGTCAACTTAGTAATTTATCCATTAACTTTATTATTTAAATACCTTATTTTGTATTCAATTTGAATTATAGTACACTCATCACTTCAATTTATTATTTACCTTCTAAAAATCTCTTAAACCACTTTGACTACTTTGACCTTTTGGGGCTTCTGGATGACTCGTGGGGGTTCTCCAACTTTACATGGCCATAACTCTATAACCGTGAGGAGTTATGTGATGTTACACATACCATTGGAAATGGAATTACATGTACTTTCCATATAGAATATTCTTTCCTTCAAATTTATCAAAAATCATACCATTATCCATCAAACAAACTTGGGTCCATTACCCAAACCTGCGTTCTCCAACTTCTCATGGCCATAACTCTCTAATCGTGAGGAGTTATGTGACATTCCACATTCCTCTGGAAATGGAATGACATGTAATATCCATACATAATAGTCTTACCTTAAAACATATTAAAACCCATACCATTATACATGAAAGAACCTTGGGTCCATTACCCAAACCTTTGTTCTACCAAAATTCACTACTAAACTTTCTCCAAGGGTTGACATCAATATACAATATCACTCTCAAATAGTTTACATCAATGAGAACCAACAATCCATACCAACTATCCATCAACCTAAGCCAACTGTGTGACAATCTCCCCCTTTGGCATTGATGTCAACACCAACATTGATGGAAAAACTTAGTCATGATAACATTAATGCTTATACTCTTCATAAATATTTCTATCTCTTGCACTTTGACATCAATGGAAAAGGGTATCTCCCTTTGGGGATGCTCCCCCTGTCTACATGCCTTTGACTTTTATTTGTGTTTATAATCCTCTGATTACTCTCTTTCCCTTCGTATAAATAATATATCCCCCTTTGAAAAAGGGTATCACTCTGAAGTCATATCGCTCATTCTTTTCTTGTGACAATTTCTCCCCTTGGAAAGATGCCTCTATGCTCTCTCTCCAAGCATTTACCTTTGCATCTAATGAATCTCTCCTACTTTTTCCTATTTATGGTGATTCCTCATGTACATCTAAGACATATAAGATATGCATTCAAAAGCATTCATTTTGGAGTATAAATTACTCCTAGTCTCTACCAAAGATATTCAAGGGCTTCCCATGGAAGAAGTTTTGTAAAGATGTATTCCACTTTTTCTTTTGTTCCCACATATTCAACTCCAATGTTCTTCTCTGTAACCCGTTCTTGTAGAAATTGATACTTGATTGGAATGTGCTTCGTCTTGGAGTGCATCACCAGGTTTTTTGAGATATTGATGGTGCTTGTATTATCACAAAAGATTGGAATGGGCTCATCATACTAAACTTGTATAACTGTCAAAGTTTGTTTCATCTATAGAACCTTTGTACAACAAGTTGTTGTTGCAATAGACTCTGCATCGGCTATAGATAAGGATATTTATGATTTTTTATTTCTTAGCCAAGATACTAAACACTCACCCAAGTACTATGTTTCTCCACTGGTGCTTTATCCATCATCAATGCAACCTTTCCAATCTTCATCTGTATAGGAAATAAGTTATATATCCTTTCCTTTTGGATACCATAATCCAAACTCTTATGTTCCTTTGAGATATCTGAAAATCCTCTTCACTACTAATACATATGATTCCTTTGGTGTTTCTTGAAATCATGCCACTTGTCCAACTTCATGCATTACCTCTGGTCTATATGTTGTCACATATAGTAAGCTACCAATCATTGACCTGTATTTCTTCTGGTATGTAGACTTTGGATCATCATCTTTGCTCAACTTGCAACTAATTTGCATAGGAGTGGTAACTAGTTTTCAATCTTCCATTCTAAACCTCTTTAGCATTTCTCTAATATACTTAGTTTGAGAAATAAAAATTCCTTTGTTTCTTTGACATATCTTGAGTTACCTTGATGTAGAGGTTGTTTTATGCACTTCCTTTCCATAGTTCGTAGGGATTTTTTTCATTGTTGTTTCTGAGAATTACTTTGTTTTGAATGTGAACTGATGTATGCACTGCATGTGTCCAAAAAATATCTATCAATTTGGAATCTAATAGCATTGTTCGAACCATTTCTTGTGTAATTATCATGAATTATGATAATGTTCCTTTGTCTCTGAACCACTCTCTGAACCAATCTATGAATCCATGCTCTCGTCCACTATCATATATCTATCCAAACCTACTAAGTGTTCTTAAGAATCCATATCTATCCAAACTTTCCAACACTCTACTTGTGCAACTTTCCATAATGCTAACCCATTTATCACTATACTATCATGAAGTCTTAATTAATCTATCAAACTGTACTTCTGCTAACTGGTTTCTCTGAATCTGTCTTCTCAAATTCTACAAGCTTATCGAAGGATGATTCTTTGGTCTGTCATAGCTTTTGCATAGAATCCCCTTATCTAATATTCATATTACCTCGGAGTCTCTAAGTCGGATGGCTCAGAACAATTCCTTCTCTGATGTGTAATAATCATCATCTTCATTGGTAGATTCATCATCATCTTCTTTTGTAGATTCATTATCTCTCTAAGCTCTGAATTATTTATTTCTATATGTGGATTCATCTTTCACTACAATGCCTGAAAGTACACTCTCTTGAACCTATTCCTTATTTACATGTCCTTCCTTTCTTTTAGCTATTTTCCAAACCTTTTTGTATCTGACATCTTTCTTTTTCTCTGTATAATTTTATTCATCTGATTTTATTTCCAATCTTGCGATCTTTGGTACCTGGTCTTTGTTCACTTGTTCTTCCTGTTTTATTATCCATACTTTCTTATATCTGATATTAGTATTCTCTTTCATGGAAGTATCGATCATGCTTCTACAATCACTGGCTATGTGTCCATAGTTATGAGATTTGTAACACTCAATGTTAAGTCTGACCACATAGGCATTTATTGCTTGAACATTTTTTTTATAATCCCTGCAATATGCAGTCTTATGTCCAAAGTTAGTACAATAAAAAAAAATGACCATAAAATAAATTTGCATACCTAGGAGTGAATGATCTTCTTTGTGGCATAGTCCTTCTGGATTTTTCCCTTGACTGATCATGATCATGATTGAAGATTCTTTGTGGCTTGAACATGGATGGTCTTCTTGAATATCTATCTTCAATATTTTTCTTAGATTCTGGTTGACCATGATTCCTTCCTTTGAGTACTTCTGCATAACTCTTTCTATTTTTTTCATTCTTGTTTTCTAGCAACCTAGAGTGCTTATATTCATTCTCTATAATTGATGTGGATGTTTCTATCTCTTCAACATTCTTGTTGAGCTTGATGAGTTTACTTCTCAATGTGACAACTTCTTCTTCAATCTTCTCAACCTCTTCTTCTTTCTTCATTATCTGAGACTTCATGAATTCTTCTATTCTTTTCACTTCTTCAAGATGAATTTTTAATGTGATTATTTCTTCTTCAAGTCCTTTCTCTTCTTGAACAAACTCTGCCTCAAGCTAGTTTAGATAGTTAGTTATTTCCTTAATATGATCTGTCAATATATTCTCTCTCATTTTTGCTTCTTCCTTCTGTGCTTCTATGTTGGTTTCCAAACACTGCTTTTGATATTCAAGATTTTCTTCGATCTTTCTGGCTTCTTCTAGCTGTGTTCTTAAGTTATCGATGACCTATTGGGATTCTTCAAAAATGTCAACACTTTCCTTTTGTTTCATAAATTATTTCTTGAGTGAATTGTTTTCTTCTCTTAGTTCATCTAAATCACTAATCAATTCTTCTTCATAATTGTCTTCCTTTTCAATTAGTTTTTCTGTCTCATTTCCTTCATGAAATTCTATTTCAAGATGTCCACATTTTTCACAATTAAAACAAAAAAACATACCTCTGGTGATTATGTACTCTTCATCTTCTAAATCTGCTTGACACGGTGAACATAATTATTATTGATTTGTATGTACATCTTCTTTGACATTGTATGAATGTGTGATGAGTGAACATTATATGTCATGTAACTTATCCCAAATTTCTTTTGTTGATGAACATTTACCAACCTTTTCTCTTAATGGATTAGGTAATCCATCCCAGATGAAATCCATTGCTATTTTTTTATTCTTCCTCATTTCCTTATTGGATATAATCTTTGCCCTTTTTAAACTATCATATCCTCTCACAATTGATAGCAAAATATAATGCCCTTTTGCCTGTAAAAATACTTTCGTCCTTATGCTCCACATATCATACTTAAAACCATTCTGACCATTAAACATTGGTACTCCATTCTCAGAATAATCCATGATCTCCTTCCAGTGGTTAAACTATTTCCTGAAGGAACTGGATTTAATACTAATTGTTGGATTACTAAGAGGGGGGGTGAATCAGTAATATAGCAATTTAATCTTTTTTAACCATATAATCCAAGTGTTATATCAATGTAGCATTATCATCCAATAACTGCAAAGTAAATAAGAAATGAACAAATGAAAAATCATACACATACACAGTACACCAATGTTTTACGTGGAATCCCAAAGAGGGATAAAACCAAAAAATGGTGTTTCCTATATGTTTTGAAGAATTACATTCATTGGAAGCACCAACTTCATTTGTTTTCCAGCTTCAACTAGAAGGAGGCTCCAACCCCCTAGTTTCTCAGGCTACAACTTGAGGGAAGCTCCAACTCCCCAATTCTATGGATACAACTAGAAGGAGGCTACAACCCCTTATGTTATATGGCTACAACCAGAAAGTGGCTACAACCACCTGTCCTTGTCCCATCCAAATTCCCTAATGTATAAGTAGAATGATGGAGCCACTGTCACACTATCACTGTGACATATACTGTTGTAAACCTGTACCAATCAACATATAATCAACCTATACCATAAAAAAATGCATCAAACATTCACCAAACTGTACCTCAACCTATAATCAACATATACCATAAATAAGTGCATAAACCATGCACCAACCCATACAAAACCTGTACCATGAACACGTGCATCAACCATGCACCAAAACTGTACAAAACCTGATCCAGGTTTTATGAGTAGAAAGAAATGACTAGATATTATTAACAGGTTCTTAAAACAAAATAACAGAGATACAAAAAAACTAGTTTTCTATTCAATAACGAAATAAGATGAAACTATAAAATGCAGCGAAAACAAGCTTGCTGGAATGGTGGCAGCTTATCTCTGAGAAGAGATGTGACGGTTGCGCTCATTCGCAAGAAGATGACTACAATGAGGCTCTAAAGGAATTTTTACAATAAGAAGGAATGCCAAAATCCCTAGACATCCAAAAACCTAACCCTAGGAGATGATGCACCAAAATTCATGTGGGCCTTGTTTGGGTAAGTTAATACATCAACTTCCTAGGGTCGTAACTTTTGCATACGATATCCATTTTAGGCGTATGATAGCCCATTAGAATGGTATAATCGAGGAGATTCATTTTAGGTGCAATAATGAGGGAACCTAGATATTGTAAATTTGTTTTCCCAAAAAACATCATTTAGGGCCTCAAAACGGCTCTAGAAGTGAAAACTGCTAAAAATGGTAAATTACCAAAATTGCCATAAAATTGTTTTGAGCCAGTTGGAAAAGGTGGGTGGCCACTAATATCCACCTAGATCAATAATACCTCCTTAGAAATAAATGGTCTCCATTGCGTTGAGGTCCCCCATCAGATGAGGAAATTTCTTCTGAATTTGGCCCCAAATGAGCAACTTGCCTTGTTGTAGGAGTTGCCCTGCTTTGATGACTTGATAAAGCTAGATCTCTTATTGTCGAGTGCCCTTGATATGTGTGTCCACAATATGATTAGTGGATGCTTTTTTTATGCAATCGGGGTTGATATATGTTGGTTTCAGTTGTTTTTCTACTTCTGAGGTGTCCAATAATGGTGGGAAATAAGGGTGAAGGAGATCCACGTTGAACACTAGGTCCAAGCCAAGGAAAGGAGGAATGTTGAGCTCAAAAGAATTATCCCCCATAGCCTTGGTGATAGTGTATGACCCATAATGGAGTGGGCTAAGATTTCGATGGGGTCCTATAAGGAGTTCTTTCTGCAAGTGCAATTAAACTTTTTCGCCCACCTGAAACTTGTGTGGCACCCGATGTTGATCATGGTGTTGTTTGTACTTGTCATTGGAATCATGTAGGATGTCCTAAACCTATTGGAAGATGTGTTGGATCCACTCAATGAACCAGGTGGATTTGTCAGCTTTAGCTGGAGAAGGAGATGAGTTGGTCAAGGTGACGATAAGGGGAAGTGCAACATCTATGAGACCCAATGGTTGGAATCCCAACCCCACCTGAAAAGGGTTGTGGCTGGTTGAGCTATGCAGGGCTCGGTTGTAACTATGTTGGACATGGGGAAGGATCCCATCCCATGTGTGATGGTGCTTTGAGTTATACATGTGAAGGATATGCACAATCATTCGAATTATGACCTCGGTTTGGCCATCTTTCTGGGGGTGGAAGGCCATGGATTTGGTGAGCTTGGTGTCCAACAGTGACAAGAGGCTGAACCAGAATGTGCTCAGAAATCAATTTTCCTGATCTGAGACAATGTTTTGTGGGATTCCAAAATGTACCCAGACTCATTCAAAGAAGAGCTTCGCAGTGGCCTCTGCTATGATGCTTTTTTACAGACAACCATAATCGCCATCTTAGAAAAGAGATCAACCACCACAAAAACACAGTCATTTTACCGCTTGGTGGAAGGGAGGCTCGACATGTAGTCCATTGAGATGGATTCCCATGGCCTGTCAGGACTAGGAAGAGGGGTGTATAGGCTTTGTTTCTTAGTAGTCGATTTGACAATAACACATGCAATGTAGGACCTAATATACTTGCTAACCTCCTGTCAAAGTTTCGACCAGTAGAAATGTTTATGAAGCATCTCCACTATATTTTCGATGTCGAAGTGTCCTACCACTTGACTATAATGGCCTTCCCATATAATATTTTCTCACTCGCTTGATGGAACACAGATATGGCCCAGACAACACATCAACCCATCCTGAAGATGGAAATTATCGACAACTTCGTTTTCACCCAACATTTGGTAAGTGGTGGAAAAGTTCGGGTTTGTCTCATAGAGTTGGGGCCATCTAGAGGTCTCATGGCTGCAAGAGTCTAGCATCGTGGTGAGTGTCATGACTGACAGTATGTTGAGGCAATCAATGACATGATTGGTTCTTCATGTTTTGTACTTGATGTTGAGGTGGAATTGTTGCAAGTATGTGGACCACTTTTTATGGTGGTCATTCTACAATTTTCCTTGTTTCTGCATGAACTACAATGGCTTATGATCAATGTGGATGATTGTCTCCTTCCCAAGAATGTAATGTCTCCACTAGCAGCAAGCATGCACAATAAAGTACATTTCTTTGTCGTAAGTAGGGTACTTATGGACATCATATGATAGTGTCTCACTATGATAGGCCACGGGGTGTCCGTGCTAGGTGAGAACGATGCCCACAACATAGTATAAATCATCTGTCTTGATCTCAAAGGGATATTGTAGCTCTAGCAATGAAAGTACTAGGGTTGAGCACAAGCACTGCTTCAAATCATCGAACACTTGTTGTTGGCACCAGCCCCATGCAAATTTCGCCTTACCATCACCCTTGGTTATTTGGTTGAGGGCCCATGCAATATGGGAGAATCCCAACATGAACTTGTGGTAGAAATTGGCAAGGCCCAAGAAGCTCTGAAGCTCAGTGAGTGTGGTTGGGTCTGGCGAGTCATGGATGAGTTCGATATTGGTTGGATCCACATGTACACCATGTTGATAAATGATGTAGCCTAGGTTATGGAACCTGTTCATGCTGAAGGAGTATTTTCCCATGTTCGCATATACCTTGTGCTATCGTAGGGTGTGCAGAACCCACTGAATATGTTGCAAGTGTTCAGACCAAGTATTGCTATAAATGAGAATGTCATCCAGATACACAACTACAAAATTATTGGTGAATGGTCACATGATATCGTCGATAATCCTCATGAAAGTGGCTGGAGCATTTTTCAAACCAAAGGGCATGACCAGCCATTCAAAAATGCCTTCCTTTTACTTGAAGGCATTATTCCATACATCTATCTATTTTATTGGGACCTAGTGGTAGCCAGGCTTTAGACCAATCTTAATGAAGTATTTCCCCCCCATGAGTTGATCAAGGAGGTCGTTGATTTGGGGAATCAGGTACTGGTTTCTGACTGTGATTTTATTTAGATCTCGGTAATCAATGCAGAGTCACCAGGTTCTATCTTTCTTCTGCACCAACACGATTGGACTCCCACAAGGTGATGAGATGGGACAGATGTGTCCCTTGTGGAGTAGTTATTGGATATTTCACTTGATCTCCTCATTCTCTAACAGAGAGAGGTGATACACTCACTCATTGGGAATCGGTGCATCGGGGGTCATATCGATGGGGTTCTTGACCTAGCAGTGCAAAGGTACCTCGATAGGTGAGGAGAATATATCTGAGTATTCTTCCACAACCTTATCTACCTGCTTCTATTGTGTGGAGAGGTCGACTGCAAAGACCCTGGATGTGGCTGTGATCTTTCTCTTATTCTGAGAGAGAATCACGAAGAAGACAAAATTCCCCGTATGAGAGATGAACTTCCTGCATTGCTTAGCAAAGATAAAGGAAATAACACTAGGTGAGTCTGCCTCAGGTATCCTATTCAAAGTAATAATAACACTACGAGGCCTAGAATCATATACAACATGACGTTTCCATAAATAAGGTTGGCCCAAAATAGCATCACAAACTTTGATAGGAGAAACATCACACAATGGCTTGTCTTTGAAGGGCTTGATGTCATACGACAGTCGACACTGTTGGCTGACGTGGAGATCGCTTCCTTGGCGGATCCATCCAATGGTGTAGGGTTGTGGGTGTGACATTGTCAGCAAGGCCAGCCACTTGATGACCTCTGCTAAGATGAGGTTCTTCTATCTACTGCTATTAACGATGAACTGCAGCCGGGTGCCTTTTACCCACATTTTTTAATGGAGGAGGTGCTCTCCTTATTCTAGCTCATTTGGTTCACCAGGATGGAGCTTGGTGGTAGAAACGGTGGCATTGGGTTCTACGTCAATGAACCGTATTTCCCTTTCTGGTTCTGGATCAGAGTCAAAATCCACATTTGATTTAGAGTCTTTCACTTCGACCACCAACGAATACTTTGAGCGACATTCAGAAGTGCTATGCCAAGGGATCTTATGGAAGTTGCACCACTTCTCGGTATCTTTCTTTATCTTTTTGATGTCCTTATTTGCTTACGGCTTGGAATACTTGTCCTGATACTATCCATATTTTCTTTGTCCTTTGTTCTATGGGTTGGGGCTACCCTCTCCTGGATTTTTTTGTGAGGGGTTCCCAAGCCCAAATTTTCGTGTCTTTTGTTTGAGCTTCTGCCCAATTTTGATGACACATCGATAGATCGTGCCCAAGGATGAGATGTCCAAAAATTCCATTTCAGTCTGGATGTATCTATGCAGAGAACTGTGATACTTGAGCACTATATGTCACTCTGAATATTTGATACCTATCTTGGTGCACAAGGTATGGAAGATATTTGTGAAATCTGGCACTGCTTGGTCTCTTTCTTGCCACAATGTGGTCCATTTGGTATACAAGTCATCATAACATCCAACATGGTAGTTTTTTTCCTTAATAGCATCCCTCAAGGATTCCTAGGTGGCCATGACTATAAATAATGAGGGTTCCTCTATTTCCTTTTTCTCACAAAATTTTTCCCACCAATCTTTGACATGGGGAGAGACTTTGAGGAGCGCAAAATTTATTGGTTTTGGAGCCTAACTATCTTCCTAATTCAAAGGTATTTTATTTACAACCATGTTTATACCCCATGAACTATTTACACCCCTGAAGTATGTACAATCTTCCACGCGGGGGAATGCAGAGGGGGTTTACCCCCTCTATGGGGTCTGGGGGGGATATTCCCCTGATTGGGGGGTACAGGGGAAAGCGTGCCCCTGGCAAGGGTGAATCCTTGGAAGGAAAAAATGCCTTGTAAATGTATATTGTAATTTCATTGTAAATCTAGACCATTCATTATAAGGTTGCAGATCTAATGGTAGAAATTATGTTAGGGTTTTTTCCCTAGAAGGAAACCCTCTATTATGAGGGAAATGTGTTACGACTATGCATTATGGAAAATATTGTATTCTGATATAGGATACTGTGAGAGAAAGAAGAGGAAGTTACAACAGGCTTGTTATAGGTTGTATCCCTTCATTTGATGGATAATAATAAAGGAAGGACCTGGAAATTTCTTTAGTGGACGTAGCCCACATTGGGTGAACCACGTATATTTATGTCTCTATTGTATTGTGTATCTTCTATATTTTATTTCTGCATTTGTTTTATTTTATAGCTCCATAGTCCTTTTTTTCTAACAATTGGTATCATAGAAAAAGGTAACTCACAGGAAAGGAGGCTTCCTGGTTCGAGTGGGAGCAATGTCGAAAGATGGAAAGTTTAGGGTCGAAACATTTAATGGCCAAAACTACCAGTTATGGAAGATGTAGATGGAAGATTATTTATATCAAAAGGATCTATTCCTACCATTGGGTGGAGTAGAAAAGAAGTCGATGGCTATGAAGGATGAAGAATGGGGTATTCTTGATAGAAAGGATCTAGGAACGATACGACTGAGCCTGCCCACATTGGTGACCTTCAATATTTTGAAAGAAAAGACAACGAAGGATTTGATGGATGCATTGGCTAAATTGTATGAAAAACCCTCGATGTCCAATAAGGTATTTCTAATGAAGAGATTATTTAATATGAATATGTCAGAAGGTGGTTCTATTGTAGATCATTTAAATGATTTTAATACGGTTACTAATCAACTAAGTTCTATAAAAGTGGACTTTGATGATGAGGTCAGGGCTCTTCTAATCTTGTGCTCATTTCTAGAAAGTTGGAATGGCTTGGTCATGGTTGTAAGTAACTCCGTATCTGGTTCAAATACTTTAAAATTTGATGATGTTGTTGGTGTTATCCTTAGTGAGGAAATGTGACGAAAAAGAACAGGTGAGACATCAGGTAATGTGGTGAACATGGAGAGCAGGGGAAGACAAAAGGATAGAGTAAAGGGCTCAGGGAACCACGATAATTATAGGAAGGGAATATCCAAATCTAGACTTGGAAAGATAGAGTGCTAGAATTGTGGGAAGAAAGGACATTTGAAGAAAGACTACAGATCTCCAAACAAACAAATAGATGGACAATAGAAGAGAAATCATGAAGCAAATGTAACAGGTGATGTGTTACAAGATGCTTTGACTCTTTCTGTAGATAATATTTCTGAGTGTTGGGTAGTATATTTAAGGGATTCATTTCATTCCACACCTCATAGGAACCATTTTCTAGATTATGTTCAAGGTGATTTTGGACAGGTTCACTTGGGTGATGATGCACCATGCAAAATTGTTGGAATAGGAAAGGTAAAAATAAAGCAATGCAACAAAAACCAATGGTTGTTGAAAGAGGTAAGACATGTTCCATATTTAAAGGAAAATCTAATTTCAACAGGGAAGTTGGCAAGTGAAGGTTGTATATCCATATTTACAGATAAGACATGGAAGGTCATCAAAGGATTATTGGTGATAGAAAAAGGAGAGAAGGTAGGTACATTGTATTTATGTACTGGTAATATTGACTCTTCTATCTCTTTAGCTTCTAGAGGAGTAGATACAATAGTATGTCATCATAGGCTTGGACACATGAGTGAGAAGGGTATGCAGATACTTCACAAAATAAATTTGTTTCCATATCTTAAACAAATTGATTTGGACTTATGTGAGCATTGTGTTTATGGAAAACATAAGAGAGTCATATTTCTCAGAGTACGAAAAGAAAAGAAGAACGAAAGGTTAGATATTGTGCATACATATGTATGGGGACTAGCTCAGGTATCATCTCTTGGTGGCTCTCATTACTATGTTACTTTTATTGATGATGAAACTAGAAAAACTTGGGTTTATTGCATTCGACAAAAATATGATGTTTTTGATACTTTTAAGAAATAGAAAGCTTTGGTTGAGAATGAGACATGAAAAACTTTGAAGTGTATCAGATCAGATAATGGAAGTGAATATTGTAGCAAGGATTTTGATGTTTACTATTCATACCATGGGATTCGTAGAATGAAGACAGTTCCAAGAACACCACAAGAAAATGGTGTGTCAGAAAGGATGAACAGGACAATCATGGATCATGCAAGGAGTATGAGATTGCATGTTGGTTTTCCCTTATAGTTTTGGGAAGATGTTGTAGATACTGTTGTTTACTTAATAAATAGAGGACCTTCAAGATCTTTGGATGGTAGAATTCTAGAGGAGGAATGAATAGGAAAAAAGGTAAACTATTATTTTTTGAGGACTTTCGGTTTTGAAGCATTTGTCCATATTGATAAAGAAAATAGAGAAAAGATTGAGGAAAAATCCAAGAAGTGTACCTTTATTGGATACAATGTTAATGATTTTGGTTATCTCTTATGGGATTATGAAAATAAAAAAATCGTTAGGAGTAGAGATGTCATATTGAATGAGAAAGTCATGTACAAAGATCAGTTGCAGGAAAGAAACAGGAAAAATAAAAACAAGAATACACAGTGCTTGATGAGATCACTGAAAACAAAATTCCAAAGGAACCAGAAAATCAAAATGTACAACAAAAGGAGAAGCAAGTATCTCAAACACATGAAAGTGTTGTTAGAAAATCTATCAGATTAAGTATACCCCCTGAACGATACTCTCCTTCATTATATTATTTATTGTTTATTGATTCTGGTGAACTAGAATGTTATGAAGAGGCAATGTGGGTAGACACCAAAAATAAGTGGGAGCACAACATGAAAGAGGAAATGGATTCCTTGGAAAATAACCAGACTTGGGACTTGGTTTAGTTTCCTACAAGAAAAATACCATTGCAAAATAAATGGGTTTACAAGTTGAAGGAAGAAGATGGAGGAGAAAAGTGGTACAAGGCTAGACTTGTTGTAAAGGGGTTTTCACAAAAGAAAGGTATAGATTTTGATGAAATATTTTCTCTTGTCGTTAAAATGACTTCAATTAGGACTATTTTAAGTCTTTTGGAAGTAGAATATTTTCATATTTAACAATTAGATGTTAAAACATCTTCTCTCCATGAGGATTTGGAGGAAGAGATTTATATGCAATAACCACAGGGGTATGAGGTCAAACGGAATGAGAATTTGGTACGCAGGTTCAAGAAGAGATTGTATGGCCTAAAGCAAGCTCCAAGGTAGTGGTATTTGAAGTTTGACATGTTTATGACAAAACAAGGTTATAGTAGATGTCATTATGATCACTATGTTTATTTTAAAAGGCTAGAAAATGGAAGCTATATTATCTCTCTATTGTATGTAGATGACATGGTTGTTGCAGGGTCTAATATGCAGGATATAAATGTGCTCAAGAAGAAATTAGCTAATTAATTTGTGATGAAGGATTTGGGTGCTGCAAAGAAAATCCTTGGTATGAGAATAACAAGAGATAGGAAAAATCACAAATTGACATTGTCTCAGGGTGAGTACATAGAGAAGGTGTTGGAGAGGTTTAGAATGCAAAATGCAAAACCAGTTAGTACACCTTTAGCTAGCCATTTCAAATTAACTAAGGAAATGTGTCCTAAGACACAAGAGGAGATACAATACATGTCCAGGGTCCCTTATTTATCAACAATTGGCAGCTTGATGTATGCAATGGTTTGCACAAGACCAAATATTTCACATGCAGTGGGAGTTGTGAGAAGGTATATGGAAAATCTAGGTAAAGAACATTGGGAGGTAGTAAAGTGGATTCTCAGGTATTTGAGAGGTACTGCTACTCATGCATTATGTTTTGGAGGATCAGACACATTTCTACAAGGATATGTTGATTTAGATATGGCAGGTGATAAGGACAGTAGGAGGAGCACCACATGGTATGTTTTTACTATAAGTGGAACAAAAGTAAGTTGGATTTTGAATTTGCAAAAGGTTGTTTCACTTTCAACAACAGAGGCATAGTATGTTGCTGCTACAGAGGCTAGTAAAGAGATGATTTGGTTACAAAGTTTTATGGAGGAATTGGGAAAGAAGCAAGAGAATAACAGGTTGTACTATGATAGTGAGAGTGCCATTCATATTTCAAATAAATCAGCCTTCCATTTGAAGACTAAGAATATACAGTTGAGGTACCATTTCATACGATCCATCTTAGAAGATGGACATTTGAAGTTGAAAAAGATACACACTAGCCAGAATCCTACAGACATGTTAACAAAGGGAGTAACCAGGGAGAAACTAAGTTCTTGCTTAGTTCTAGTTGGTCTTCAAGAATGAAGATGAATAAGAGAAATTTTCCAGGTCCAAGAAGGTTCAGAGTCCAACATATACAACACCAATGGAGTTGTTGAGATCAGACTCCAAGTGGGAGATTGTTGGTTGTGGAGCTTGATTATCTTCCTGATTCAAAGGTCTTTTGTTTTCAGTCGTGTTTATACCCCATGAAGTATTTACACCCCAGAAGTATGTACACTCTTCCATGCGGGGGAGTGTATAGGGGGTTTACCCCATCTGTGGAGTCCGAGGGGGCTATCCCCTCGACTGGGGGGTATGGGGGCAAGTGGGCCCTTGAAGGGAAATTTTCCTTATAAATGTATATTGTAATTTCATTGTAAATCTGGACCGTTCATTATAAGGTCACAGATCTAACGATAGAAATTATGTTAGGGTTTTTTTCCCTAGAAGGAAACCCTGTTTTATGAGGGAAATGTATTGCGGCTATGCATTATGGAGAATATTTTATTCTGATATAGGATACTATGAGAGAAAGAAGAGGAAGTTACAACGGGTTTGTTGTAGGTTGTATCCCTTCATTTTTTGGATAATAATAAAGGAAGGACCTGGAAATTTCTCTGGTGGATGTAGCCCATATTGGGTGAACCACGTATATCTGTGTCTCTATTGTATTATGTATATTTTGTATTTTATTTCCACATTTGTTTTATTTTATTGCTCCACAGTCCTCTTTTTCTAACAAAAGTAATATTTTCTCTATTCAAAAAGTTATGGAAAGAAAAATACCCTTCTAGTAGATTCAACCACTTGTATACAACATCTGCGTCTATATTACCTTCAAATATAGTAATATCTAATTTTATTTGTACCTTGAAGGGGGCGGCGCCTCCGCTCGAAGAAGATGCGTAGCATGTTGGTAATCGTCGAAGGATTTGTACAAAACTATCCATCATATCATTCCTCTGTTGCATGAGGGCTTCCTCAATCAACAGTTTGAAAGGATCTCTTGTCCTAACATCTTTATTTTATCTTTCCATGAGAGGTCGCTTGGGCATGTGAGAGCTTTTTTCCTCAAGAGAAACAAGCTCGAGACCCAACTCTTTGTAGTCCAACCTTGTTGGGAAAATGTATTAAGACGACAAGGAGCAGACCATTCTGATACAACTGATCCATGTTTTATGAAAAGAACAAAATGACTATAGATTATTAACAGGTTCTTAACATGAAATAACAGAGATACAGTAAAATTGGTTTTCTATTCAATAACAAAATAAGCTCAAACTATAAAATGCAGTAGAAACAAGCTTGCGAGAATGGTGGTGGATTATCTCTGAGAAGAGATGTGACGGTTGTTCTCATTCACAAGAAGATGATTACAATGAGGCTCTAAAGGCATTTTTAAAATAAGAAGAAATGCCAAAATCCCTAGACATCCAAAAACCTAACCCTAGGAGATGAAGTGCCAAAAGTCACGTGGGCCCCGTTTGGGTAAGTTAGTACATTAACTTCCAAGGGTCGTATCTTTTTCATACGATCTTTGTTTAAGGCGTATGATAGCCTATTGGAAAGATATCATTGAGGATATTCATTTTAGGCACAACATCGAAGGAACTTTAATATTTCAAACCTGTTTTCCCCAAAAAACATTGTTTAGGGCCTCAAAACGGCTCTAGAAGTGAAAACTACTAAAAATACTAAATAACCAAAATTGCCAGAAAATTGTCTTGAGCCAGTTGGAAAAGGTGGGTGGCCATTGATATCCACCCGAATCAAAACCTATACCGTGAACAAGTGCATCAACCATGCACAAAACCTGTACAAATAACCTGTCACAACCTGTACAAAGAACCTATCTCATCAATCTTATCAACCAAATGAGATCTACTCACCAAGATCAATCACCAAGAAAACTCTCAAATATGTGCATCAACCAACCATAACACAACAACTCATAATCATCACCAAGATCAATATGTGCTTCTAATAATATACCAAAGCAAGTATGCTACATCATCCATAAACCATGTGTCAACAATACTACTAACAAGTGCCTCCAACCATGTACCAAGTATGTACCAATAATGTATCAACTACTCATCAAATTTGACTCATCAATATGTACCAACATCATCAACTATACACCTCATGTACGTGTCAATGCATCAACTAGTCTCAACCATGTATCCAACATGTAACTCAACCAAAATCCCCCATCAATTTCATCATCCAAATATGATTTTTAGCTTTGTAATAAACTTGTTGTATATGATGAAATACCTGCAAACCTTCCTTAACTTTAACAAGAGACTAGCATTTTCATCAAACTTTACTTTAGTCTCGCATGACTAGTTTTGGATTAGTCAACAACCCTAACTTGAAATAATCATAACTATGTACCTATAATGAATAAAGATCTAAAAATAGTACACAATGTTCCTCAGTTTTTTTTATGAAATAAATCAAGGTGTAACTACTTGGAACCTATCAGAAAAGGAGTTATTGAAAAAATGACATACCTTGTTGAATTCTAGCTTAATCTAGAGAGACAACTTGTAGAGTGTGCCCCGCACAGAATATTTGTTGTATGGATCTGAAAATTTTACACATAATACTAAAGAATGTACTTTAACCAACACTTTTGGTATTACTTAATTTGGATTTTTTATGAAGAAGTTATGATGTTTTTACTCGAAACACTTGTTTTAGACTAGTTTCAGGACTAACCACAAACCCTATTTTTCACGGAATGTAAATCCAAAACTAAAATGACCCACAAGATGAAATTTGTACCATAGCTACTTGGATATGTTTTCTAAATGGACTAACAATTTCACAGTCTGAATCATTCTAGAAAAAAATGTATTGCGAAAATGGTGAGATGACCTGTAAATAACATACCTTAGAAAGCATCAACAAAAGAATGTATCCTCCCTTGAATTTCAGCCTTCTTTATTTCACCTTCTCTCTGAAATTCGTCTTAGATATCCTTTGGTTACCTCAGTCACCTGTATATATTCAATATGCTCAAGTGTGATATAAAATGAGAGATCCTTGCCTCTTATTTATACTTTCATGTAGCTTCCTCAAGGGGTTACCTTTTAACCATCTTAACCAATTTTCTTTATTTTAGGGTTAACCAACTTCTAACCATTTGTACAATTAGTAATTTATCCATTAAATTTATTATTCAAATAATTTATTTTTTTTCCATTTTGACTTATAGTACACTCATCACTTCACTTTACCTCAAGGGGTTACCTTCTAAC
>JZKD02S1729292.1:239197-251351 GCA_000966675.3 Picea glauca
CCAACACAACATACCTTTGGTGGTTATGTACTCTTCATATTATGAATCTTCTTGACATGGTGAACATAATTCTTCTTTATTTGTATCTGCATCTTCTTTGACATTTTCTGAATCTGTGACGAGTGAATAATATATCTCATGTAAGTTATCACAAAGTTCTTTTTTTTATGAAAATTTACCAAACTTTTCTCTTACTTGATTAGGTAAACCATCCCAGATGAAATCCATTTTTATTTTGTTATTCTTCCTCAATTCTTTATTGGCTACAGTCTTTGACCTTTTTGAACTATCATATTCTCTAACAACTGATAGCCAATTACAATGTCCTTGTGCATGTAAAATACTTTCGACCTTATGCTCCACATCTGATACTTAAAACCATTATGACCATTAAGCATTGGTACTCTATTCTTAGAATAATCCATGATCTCCTTCCAGTGGTTAAATTGTTTCCTGAAGGAACCGTCTCTGATACCAATTGTTGGATTACTGAGAGGAGGGGTGAATCAATAATAGATAAATTTAATCCTTTTTAACCATATAATCCAAGTGTTATATAAATGTAGCATTATCATCCAATAATTGTAGAGTAAATAAGAAATTATCAAATGAACAATCATACACATACATAGTACACCAATGTTTTATGTGGAAACCCAAAGCAGGAGAAAACCACATAATGATTTTTCTTTTATGTCTTGAAGAATTACATTCATTGGAAGCACCAACTTCATTTGTTTTCTAGCTACAACTGGAAGGAGGCTCCAACCCCCTAGTTTCTCAGGCTACAACCTGAGGGAAGATCCAACTCCCCAATTCTCTGGTTATAACTAGAAGGAGGCTACAACCCCTTATGTTCTCCAGTTACAACTGGAAGGTGGCTACAACCACCTTTCCTTTACCCATCCAACCACCCTAACGTATAACTAGAATGATGGAACCATTTTCACACTATCATTATGAGATATACTACTGTAAACCTGTACCAATCAACCTGTAATCAACCTATACCATAAACAAGTGCATCAACCATGCACCAACCTATACCTCAACCTGTAATTAACCTGTACCATAAAAAAGTGCATCAACCATGAAACAACCTGTACAAAACCTTTACCATGAGCAAGTGCATCAACCATGCACCAAACCTATACAAAACCTTCACCATGAACAAGTGCATCAACCATGCACCAAACTTGTACAAATAACCTCTCACAACAACTTGTACAAACAACCTATAAAAAAAAATTGTCTCATCAATTTTATCAACCAAATCATATCTACTCACCAAGATCAATCACCAAGAAAACT
Source organism: Picea glauca (assembly GCA_000966675.3). Classification (NCBI taxonomy): domain Eukaryota; kingdom Viridiplantae; phylum Streptophyta; class Pinopsida; order Pinales; family Pinaceae; genus Picea; species Picea glauca. Next base: position 240,509 of record JZKD02S1729292.1, read on the forward strand.
CTCAAAGATGTGCATAAACCAACCATAACACAACAACTCATAATCATCACCAAGATCAATATTTGCTTCTAACAATATACCAATACAAGTATGCTACAACATCCATAAACCATGTGTCAACAATACTACTAACAAGTGCCTCTAACCATGTACCAAGTATGTACCAATCATGTGTCAACTACTCATCAACAATGACTCATCAATATGTACCAACATCATCAACTATACACCTCATGTATGTGGCAACTCATCAACTACTTGTCTCAACCATGTAACCAACATGTACCTCAACCAAAATACCTCATCAATTGCATCATCCAAATATGATTTGTAACTCTGTAATATACCTGGTGTATATGATCACATACCTGCAAACCTGCCTTAACTTTAACAACAAGAGACTAGCATTTTCATCAAACTTTACTTTAGTCTCACATGACTAGTTTTGGATTCGTCAACAACCCTAACTTGAAATAATCATAACTATGTACCTGTAATGAATAAAGATCTGAAAATAGTACACAATGTTCTTCAGTGTGTTTTATGCAATTCCTCTAGGTGTCACTACTTGAAACCTCTCAGAAAAGGATTTATAGCAAAAATGGCATACCTTGTTGAATTTTGGGTTAATATAGAGAAATAACTTGTAGAGAGTGCCCCACATGGAATATTTGTTGTATGGATATGAAAATGTTACACATAATACTAAATATTGTACTATAACCAACACTTTTTTTCTTACTTAATTTGGATCTTTTATGAATAAGTTATGATTCTTTTACCCGAAACACTTGTTTTAGACTAGTTTCAGGACTAGCCACAAACCCTATTTTCCACAGTGTGTAACTCCACAAATAAAAGGACCCACAAGATAAAAATTCATACCATATCTACTTGGATATGTTTTATAAATGGCCTATCAATTTCACAGTTTGAATCATTCTATAAAAAAAGGTTATTGTGAAAATGGTGAGATGACCTGTAAATAACATACCTTTGAAAGCATCAACAAAAGAATTTATCCTCCCTTGAATTTCAGCCTTCTTTACTTCACCTTCTCTCTAAAATTAGGCTTAGATATCCTTTGGTTACCTCAGTCACCTGTAGATATTCAATATTCTTAAGTGTGATATAAAATAAGAGAGCCTTGCCTCTTATTTATACTTTCATGTAGCTTCCTCAAGGGGTTACCTTTTAACCATCTTAACCTACTTTCCTTATTTTACGGTTAACCAACTTTTAACCACTTGTCAAATTAGTAATATATGAATTAAATTTATTATTCAAATAACTCATTTTTTATCCAATTTGACTTATAGTACATTCATCACTTCACTATACCTCAAGGGGTTACCTTCTAACCATCTTAAACCACTTTCCTTATTTTAGGGCTAACCCACTTCTAACCAGTTGTCAACTTAGTAATTTATCCATTAAATTTATTATTTAAATAATTTATTTTGTATTCACTTTGAATTATAGTACACTCATAACTTCACTTTATTATTTACCTTCTAAAAATATCTTAAACCACTTTGACTACTTTGACCTTTTGGGGCTTATAGATGACTCATGAGGGTTCTGCAACTTCACATTGACATAACTCTCTAACCATGAGGAGTTATGTGAAATTACACATACCACTGGAAATGGAATGACATCTACTATCCATATAGAATAGTATTTCCTTCAAGTATATCAAAACTCATACCATTATCCATCAAACAAACTTGGTTCCATTACCCAAACCTTGGTTCTCCAACTTCTCATGACCATAACTTTCTAACCGTGAGGAGTTATGTGACATTCCACATACCACCATAAATCGAATGACATGTAATATCCATATATAATAGTATTACCTTAAAATATATTAAAACACATACCATTATACATGAAACAACCTTGGGTTCATTACCCAAACCTTTGTGCTACCAGAATTCACTATTGAACTTTTTCCAAGGGTTGACATCAATCACTAAGGGTTGACATAAATATACAATATCACTCTCCAATAGTTTACATTAATGAAAACCAACAATCCACAACAACTATACATCAACCTAAGGCAACTATTTGACACCTTCTCCTGAATGATCGGACGATAGGAAGGGATCCTAACTATTTCCCCCAAATATACATTTCTCCTTCACTTCGTAACTTAGACATTCGGGGAGTTTGATGCTATTTCATCTCCATTCTCCTGAAGTGGAAATTTGATTAAGTACCATATGGAAACCTTCCACTAGATTATTGGAAAGTTGAGAAGGGGCCCCAACAGACTCCCCAGATCAACGAATCAGAACCTTTTGTGACTCCGACATTCGAGTATTTTTTAAAGTTATGAAGTTTGACATCCCAGGGATTCGAGCTCCAAAATATCTGAAGACATCAAGATTTATCTACTTTCAGAATTAGCACAAGGTTCCCAGACCTTGGTCATATGGGACCTCCAAATATTCTCGTGGTTACATGCTTGAATCTTGGCCAAATATTTGTTAAGGCCGTGGGCACAAACCCTTGGTCACACAAGTGAAAGATCTGAAAGAGGCGTCCTCCTTCCAGAGAGTTTCAACTCAGTATTCCCATGAAGGATAAATTCGAGGGATCAACATGGATTAAGCATTCCAGTTAACCCCATCTCAAAATATCCATCTTAGAGTCACAAAGATCGAAAATCCAAACAAGTTACCAACAAAAAAAAAAAAATATTTTATAGAAGGATGATAAACACCATTATGATCCATTTTACACAAGGCATAGGTTATCACATTTACAAATAATCAAATCATTCATTTCAATTCTAGGATACTGGGCATAAAAATACTTATCTATTATAGTCAATCACCAATAGACTAATTGTGGGTGTTCTCCTCTCCACCTAACCATAGGCTTAGGGGCATTCATTCTTATCACTCTCGCCACCCCCATTCCAAGCCATGATATCACCAGGTAATTCTCACAGTTTATCAGGGATTCTTTCTTTGTTTCAGCTTCTGCTTGGTTTTTGTTCTCTGCAAACTCTTAGATATTTTCCTCTTTGTTATGACCTCAACGAGGTTTATCAAATTATTCCTCAAAATCAATCTCGCGGTCTCATGCTCATTCTCAGTTGGAGAGATTCTCACATTCTCCACTCTTCTCTTTATTCTCTTACGTGCCTTTCACACACATCCCTCCTATCATGTTCCTTCTGTGAGAAGGAACACTTGGGTTAGTTTGGTTCTATAGGACCCTGTGTTACTTCGGGATGACATTCCTCAACTAGACCATGCTTCCATTCATGGGGTTGGTTGATAGTTCAACCAGTGGTCCTTTCTTCATTAACTGATTACTCCTTGGGAAATTTGGGGTCATTCAATATAATGAACCCTCTCTTATAGTTTTCACATTCATTCCTATAGTGATATCATGTCTAGTACTTTGAGGCTTCACCCCCACAGTTAGTTACAGGAAATATAAATAATAATACATTTACATTATTCTCATGCCATAGCATGATGATTATGATTAATGATTAATTACTGGCTAGGGGAAACAAGGTTGTTACACTTATCATAGAATGGATGACTCATGTTGCAATACTTCCTCTTGCACAAGAGCATGCTAAATAAAAAAACTCAGGCAACATGTTATTGACATAAATTTGTGGCATAGGAGGTACCACAAACTCTCAATGTGTTTGGAAGACTAACCAAAAGGAGGAGGACACAACTCTATGTAACAAGAAAAACATCCTAAGGCCATACTAAATCTCAGTGCTTTGTAGAACATATTGAAGGGTGTGCTCTATCGAAGGGTGACTAGATTGTTGCCAATAAAAGATAATGTTTTCCCATCCCCTCTTTTTGGAATATTTGATTTTTTTGTCTTTTTCATATTTTTAACGAGCTTGAAAAAGAGTAAAAGAAGGCTAAATTACAAAGGAGGAATGAGTGTTGAGGGAAACAAAACTATTTCTAAGTGCATGTAACACACTGATGCTCAGTGCAAGGAGACATGTGTAGGATAAGGACACTTGGGAAAATTCCTCTATGGGTCAGGGGGTCATAATGCAAAAGAAAAAATGCTATAAGGCCTCACCTATGGATTTATCTAAAAGTTTAGCAAAAGTAAAATGGAGTCGACATTAGGAGAAATATGCAAGAGTGAGACATGCAATGTGATTTGTGGATTGACACAATGAGCCTCCTTCAATGTAAATTTTTACAACTCCAGAGAAGGTAACCTCAACGTTTTTTTCACTTTTAGAGAGTATAAAAAACCAGTAAAACAAGACTCGAGAGTGATATTTTTATCAATTTTAGTCTCGAGGGCCCAAAAAAGAATAAAATCATACCAAGGAGAACTCTTCTAGTCATTAGGGACATAGTATTCATTTTTTGTACATAGTCCAGTCGGTCTGGAAAAGGGTTAAACTTATACCGAAAGGATGTCTCTTCAAAACCATTTTAATGGATGTGACAGAGACAAGATCACTCAACTATCTTTTCAATTTTAAGGAGTCTTAAAAGAGATTAACTATGGACTCCCTAGTCCTTTTTCATAAATTTAGTTCCCCGGGCCCAAAAAAAAGGATAAACTAATACCTGAGAAAACTTGCCCGACAAGACGTATCCCTTGAGGTATTCATTTTTCCTAGTTAATCTATTGGCCGGAAAAAAAAAGGTTAAAATTATGCCAAATAGATCTTATTTCTAGACCTATTAACAAGTGTGAAAGAAACAAGGTCACTCGACGATATTTTCCTGTTTAGGGAGTCTGAAAAAGGATTAAAAAAGACTCAAGGGGTGTCCTTTTTTGTAAATAATATCCAAGGCCCCAAAAAAGAGATAAACCAAAACCTAGGAGAATGGCCTTTTTTGTAATTTTAGTTTCTTAGGCCAAAAAAATGGGTAATATTATACCTGAGAAGACTCTCCTATCGAACCATAGTTCTTAGGGAATACCTTTTTTGTTAATTATCCATCCAGACATAAAAGGGGTAAACTATCGTTGAACAAATGTGCCTTCAAATTTCACTTTGACAAGCGTGAAGGACAAAAATATCGCTTGGAAATATTTTCAATTTTAGAGAGTTTACAAAGAGCTTAAATAAGACTCCAGGGGAGCTCCTTTTCTTATGTAATCTAAATGAGGTAAAAAATAATAAATAATTTTTTGTTAGATGTCTCTTTAATAGTTTAAGTGAGCTTGAAGGAAGACAAACCATGTGCTTGGGGAGCCCCTCATGTATAGGCCAAAAAAAAGATGAATAAGAAGGATAAGGCTTAAAAAAAAAATCATGGTGATATTAAAAAGGACTCTCATTCCTGTGAAGTACTTCGACATGTGAATCAAATGGTAAAAAGTCTCTAAAAAGGAAGGATATACCACATAAAGTACGAAACACTAATCAACAAGGAAGGTTAGTGTCACAATTCAATGGGGTCGATCCTAAGGCCAAATGAACCAGGAAACGAATAATGAAAAAATGTTAGGGAAAAATATAACATATATGTCATTTTTGAGGTCAATACCTGTCAAAACATATCGATATGATGAACAAATGTCAAATAAAAATGTCTCAAGATCGTGCATATAAGGCCAATAACACTCATCCAAAAGTTAATAAATCCAATATAGATAGAAACTTTAGAAAATAAGAGGTTATACTGAATACAGAACTTGAAAACAACAAACCTAGAATGTGTAATATGGTACAAGGAACCACACAAACTTATGGCTCATTCATAGTATTTGTTCAAGTAGAGCCCACTGTTGGGCTCTGACCAAGAGTCTCTTCGGTAGTCAACTTGAAAAGTCTCCTAAAAGGGAAGAAAACACAAAACACGGTGTAAATATTCCCACGGTATATAATCCATAGTCATGGCTTCAAGGATAGCCTCATCCAGAGGAAATTCAATATTTGAGAAATAACATGAATGAGGAGGGTTGATAATCCCAAAGGGAAAATAAAACTAACCATATTCCATATGACGATGGAGGTTCTGGCCAAGACTGGTAGAGTCTATCAACGAATAATCACAAGCACAAGGGATTGAGGATATACACAAAGTGATATCATACTTGAAATAAAACTTGATATCACTCGGATCAAGAGGGGAAAGAAAGGGATCCCATGCCCCCATTGGATAGAAAAAATGGTCAATTGATGAGACCATGTCTCGAGAAAAACATGATTTCACAAGTTCCTGCTCAAAAGAAATTTAACATCAAGGATAAGACGCCACATAATTTACTTTTGGTGGGGTTGAGTCTACACGAACAATAGGAACATATAAAGGGACATCCTGAAATAATGTCGAATTAGGATGGTGATTATCATATTCCAATTGGTCGGTAGTGACAATGCTTCCATTATGAGGGAAATTCATCACCTAGAAGAGCGTAGGCACCACAACGTTCATAACATATACATAATCATTCCCGAGAATCATATTGAAATCTAATGGGCCTTACACCACTATAACATCAACAAGGAAAATCTTCCCACCTAGTAAGATAGGCAACTAAGGAAGAATACCAAAATATTCACTAGGATTCCTATCAAAATCAACCATCTCATGTGATGCAGACACAAGTTCAGGAGAAACCAAATCTTTTCAAGCCGAGGAGGATAAAATACTTGCGGAGGCTCCTTCATATACAATACATCGATACATGTTTTCTGAATTAACTTCAACCCTTATTTGAAAGGGTGCATAAGAAGGAAGACAAGTCTCAACAAGTCCATTCTAATCAAAGGAAACCATCCTAGGACATGGAGGGGTGGTTCCTGAAGTGAGCGGAATCCCCCTTGTTTTGAAAGTACTAAAATTGAAATGCTAAAAACATATTTGATAGACACATCACTCTCCATCAAGAGAGTGGGATCATCCAGATATTTCATTAGCATGAACACTTTGGTAGACTTGACACTCTCCAATAGAAGAGTGGGATTAGATGAAGATTGCATTAGTGTGACTACTTACTCAACCACTAGTTGAATAGGTTGTGAGACAACATGATATGAAGGAACATCACCCCCCAAAAGAGGAGTGGTATTGACTGAATATTGCATCGACATGACTAATTAATAAACCAAAGGATGAATATATTGCAAGGAAACCAAAGATGACTGAGAATTAGAAGATCTTGCAAACATGGACCATAATATTCATGCCTCTGGAGTTCCAAGGCACATATGAGTAAGTTAATATCCCTTGCAAATATTACAAGGGAAATTAGGCTTACATCCTATCCATCTAGGTTTCTCAACAAAATCAATGCCCCCAACATGACTAACAGTGGTTGGTTGGTTGTCCTCAATATGACTCGCATAGGTTATTGAGAACTATCCAACATGACTAGCAGAGGTTGGTTGTTGAATTCCAGTATGACTCATAGGGACTAGGTTCGTGCCCACAACATGACTTGCAGTGGTTGGTTGCACATCCCCAACATGATTTGCAAAGGTTGGTGATTGGTCAATAACATGACTCGTAGAGGCTACAAACTTATTGCCAGTATGAACAACAGTGAATAGAATTTTCCCCTAGAACAACTTGTAGAGGTTGGGTGCTTTCCCCCAGAATGAATTGTAGAGGCTGGGTGTTGGTCTTCAACATTACTTGCAGAGGTTGATGACCTATGTCCAACATGACTCATAGAGGTTGGTGATTTCTTCTTATTATTCTTCCAATTTCTATTTCGTTTAGACTTTCGGTTACTAGTATCTATACTTTCACCAGAGAAGGAAAAAGGAGGAGGAGAAGAAATCTTTTATGAAGGAACATGAACATGATTCCCATGAAATAAGGTGCTTAATTGAGAAAAGTCAAGATAACTAGGGACATGTGGAATGGTACCCAACCAAACCAATATTCCTACATTCGATCTAGGAATGTTCAAAGTGTCCATCAAAGGGACACCAACACTTACAAAGAAAGGAAAAACACAATAATACCCTTGTGAAGGGGTTTCTTGGCTGGTATCATCAGGAAATTTGGCCACGAAGATCCTATGCCTAGGTTCTTCCCTTGCAGGATCATTCAAGTTTGTAAAAGTCTCACACACTGACTTTGGTAAATCAATGGTATATAAATATATGCCTATAAGAATGTAGCTCCACATTTCTAATAAAAAGACCCAAAAGTCCTCATGACCAACAGAGTGGGTGGTATACCACCTTAGGTCAGAGACCCAAATAAATGAATAACTAAATCACTAAGGAAAAATAAGGAGAAAAGAGAAAACCACTAAAAATTCCCTAAAGATAAATCAAGAAAAAGGTAGGAAGAACAACTACACCAACAAACAGTAGATAAAATTACCGGTGCAAGTGTAATTCAAACATGGAAACACCCTCCAGGTATACTTTGTGAAGCATGGTTTGATGTATGTCCTAGGTACCAAGGTATGCCCCCATAGTCACATGTGTAAGTACATATAAAAAGGAAACAAATTTTCCAACTCCCAGTCAATCACCAGGAAGGTACAGTCAACATTCAGGTAGATCATATGAGTAGGATAACTATGTATGAAGCTTTTCAAGGGTACCGAAAGAAAATGGTCTGGAAGAAAATTGAGGATCCCAAATGGATTCAAAGTCCATGAAGATCCGTAGTGAGATGAATTAAAAATTATCCCAATAATGACTCTCAAATATGATCCCCACTATGCTTGGGTTGGCTTTGGAGGGGTTGTCTCCTCTGCCTTTCCTCACGCGACCTCGTGTTTATCCCTTGTGTTAGAGGGAGGTCTCAACTAAATTTTACAAGAACTAGAATCCAACACTCCTTAAATCAGAATCTTAAGTTTTTTTAGCGGCCTTGGATATTTTCCTCTCCACACCTAATCCAAGGCCCTAAATCCTAGTCTAATTGGTGTACCGTGTAAATGAAAAAGTCTAATTGATTTTAACATTAAGCGTTAATTTTAGTGGTTTGATTACTCTGGGGTGCGGTAGTGAAATTAATGTTTTTTGAGACTAACAAATAATGAAACTTATAAGAACACTTGCAAAGAAAAATTTACACTAATCCTTCAAATTAAAAATAATTTCAAGAAAGAAAATGCATGAGCAATCCTTGAAACCTAAAGATGCAATCATGTCTCATGTCTATGCAAAAATGTACAATGCAACTTTTGAGTGAAACAAAAGAGAAAATGAAAGGATTTTATTTCTTATTTTTCTTTTGAAATTCTTTCAATATGATAAGAAAACACAACCTTATGCTAATTCCTTTTTCTTTTTCAAATAAAAATGCAAAGCAATACAACGAAAAAAAGAGACCTAACTAGCATAAAAAGTAGGTTTTTTTTTTTTTTTTTTCTCAATCAAATAAAAATAACAAAAGATGCTAAAAGAAACTACATAATACATGATTCATGCCCCCCTAACCATGCGGGGGATGTTTTTTTTTAATGAAACTCATTTTTCTTAAAATTCAAGCTAAAAATAAGCTAACACTGCTTGGAAACACAGAAAAACAAAGAAATCTATACAAGAGGATTTCTCTACAATTTCATAAACAATCTGAGACTTTAACCTAGCCAAAAAATTTCCAACAGAGGCCTATGCAACTCAGGAATACTAGAGGAACCAAAGGTTTCCTACAAGAAAAGAAAAGTTTTTGAAAAAAACCCTCAAGATGACAGGCATGCATGTTGTGTAGAGTCAGAATGCATATGTATGCAAATTGTGTATATAGAGGAACACGTATGTAAATAGTATGGGTATAGAAAAGGGTGCGTACATGATTGGAAATGATCAAAATAGAGAAATATTCATGTAAACCACCCAAAATTAGGGAAGTGGGTAAGCACCTGGAAGGTGACCAAGGACCCAAACAGACTCAGAACACTTTAAAAAAAAAAAAAAATCAAGAAAACAAATATCTTAAGAAGACCCTAGTTAGATTCCCCAATATAATGGTCAATTATTCTATGTAGGAAATGTTTGAATAATGGTTGTTGTCATTGATGTCAACCCTAATCATGGGTTTTGGACCACAAGATTGATGAAGGTATTTGGACATGAAGAAAAATGCACATGCAGATACAACACCCATGGATGGATAATATACATCATGTTGTTTCTGGTGGTATGTGGCACATCACGTGTATCCTCATGGTTGAGGAGAAATGAATTTTTGAAGATGACAAAGTGAATTGTACATGTAGGCCCTGAAGATAATTATAGAAAATAATTACAAAATAAGAAAGTGTCAGGTTGGCCCTAATGCTAAAAGGAAGTGATATAAATGGTATAAATAAACATCATTATACATTCATTTGATACAATTTGAATTTTATAGGGAAGAAGAAGTAAAAGAAGGTTGGATTTCAAGGGAGGATGAAGTCTTTTGGTGATGTGTTCTAAGGTATGTTATTTTCAGGTCATCTTACCATTTTTGCTATATCTTTTTTTATAGAATGAATCAGATGGTGAAATTGCTATGGTATTGAGAATACATATCAAGGTACCTCTGGTAAAATGTTTATCTCTTTTTTCACTATAATTATGGAGATACACTCTGTGGAAGATAAGGTTTGTGACCAGTCCTGAAGCTAGTCAATAAACATGTGTTTCGGGTAAAACAATCATAACTTATTCATACATAATCCAAATGAAGTGGGACCACTTCCATTGGAAATTGTACGTGCTTTAGTTTATTGTGTGTGAGTTTTAGAATCTGATGTTAAATATTGAGCACAGGGCATGCTGTACAAGTTGGGTCTTTGGAATAAACCATAATTGAATAAAGTCTACCATTCTTTCTATAACCTCTTTTTGGGGAGGATTCAAGGAGTGAAAATTGGAGGAGTTTCAGAGAATACATTGAGTAATATTATCTAC
>JZKD02S1729292.1:275767-328652 GCA_000966675.3 Picea glauca
AAAAAAAAAAAAACTTTAGAGAATGGAAAAAGGGTCTCCATGTTTAAGGAACTTTTAAACATATCCTATGATCATTATGGAAGAATATAAATATAATAAATATCAGCCTAAGACGAGGCAACAAAAGACACGATTCAAGTCATTCCTAGTTTAGTTACAACTAATAAATACAATGCCTTAATGCAAAACATGAAAGAGGATGAAGTTATTAGTGATATTTAGGGTCTTGAACTAGACAAGGCACTAGGGTTGGATGGATTCACTATTCATTTATATAGGGTTTTCTTGAATATAATCAAGAATGATGTTTGTTGAATTTTAATTGGCATAAGACATAAGTTAAAGCTAGAAGGAGGGATAAACTTTTTTTTTTTTACACTAATTCCTAAAGAAAGAAACCACACTTGTTTTGGTATATTTAGACCAATATTTTTATTTAATGCCTCTTACAAAATTCTAACAAAAAATCTGACATATATGTGAATTCATCTACTACTTGTCTTATATTGAAGAATCAAGGAAAATTTGTAAAGTAAAGATAGGTAACATATCGATTTCATCAATCCAACCTATGTGTGAGTGTGTTGGTAAATATTATTATTCACTAAGAGCAACTCTATTATATCCAACCTATAAAGTTGAATTATTTACTTTGACTTGAAAATGAAAATTTCAAGTTCCTTTTGGTTATTATGGGTTGACAAGTTGTGTAGTTTGATTTTGTTACAAATGATTTGAAAATTAGATCCAATGTGTTTGTGGGGAAAACATTCTAATAGAAAGTTATTTTCATCCTCTAATTGTTTTCATCTCATATATTTTGTATATTATTTTTTACTAAGGTGTTTAAAGTATTGTCCAATGCTATGTTTTATTATGAAGCTCATGGGAATTTGGTTTTAGATTTGCAATATTTATCCTTTTTTTAAAGTTGTGAACAATTAAAAGGTAGTTCTGATCTTTTGACTAGGGCCTAATGATTTCTTTGCAGTAACTCAATTATCTCTTTATTCTGAGTGTAGCGTACCTTAATATAAAAAATAGATAACTTAGACAAATATTGATATAAATGCAATTGAGGAAATAAAATAAAACAAGACCAAGGTATTAAGGTTGTATACATAGGCAAAGCTTTATTACTATTTAGAATATAAAGAAATGTTTACTTTCTCTTCAAGGGGGTAACCTCCAATTAAGTATATCTCCAATATAATATCAATAACTTGACATATCATTACATATATTCTATATTTATAAATATTTTATATCTATCTAAAACCCTAACCACATAGTGGGCCTTCATTAATGAGGCTACATCAACTAGCCAATGGATTTCTTTAATTAGCACACCTTACATTATTTATTACACTCTCTACATACCTAGTGTATTTATTTAAGTAGGTCACTTTACATTATTGATTACACTCTCTAAATACCTAGTGGACCTTATTTAATAATTATGTCCATTATACATTAAGTACCTACATTATCCCTTAACTAGGGGAGTGAGGGAAGGATCCTAACAAGCCACCCTCCTTCAAATACAATATTGTACTCAAGGATGGATATGTGAAATTTGTTGTAGAATCATATATGGTTCCCAAGTGGTATCTTCATCATGTGTATCCTTCCACTAGATTAAGAATTCTTGGATAATGTGTTGGGATAGACAATGTTCTATTTTTTCCACAACTTCGTCTAACTAGAACCAAATGAATCCCCTTTAATATAGTTTTGGGGTGATGGTCTAAACTCAAACATTTGCCCCACCATGTTATTCAAGCATGAAACATGAAATATCAGGTGGATCTTATATTGGAATGGTAAGGACAATTTATAATTAACGTGTCCAATGAAAATGAGTATTGGATATGGTCCTCAAAAATTAGATGTAAACTTTTGGAGGCTCTTCCCCTTGAGGGATGTCCTCTTATAAGGTTATAAATGAAGGAACACCAATTTCTCTTCTAAAAGTGGCACTAATATTAATGTTGATAAACCTGTTACATCTTTCTATTATGAGCCAACATGAATTTTTCCTTGAGTGTATGGATAATTTCAACTCGATTATTTAAGTTTTTTTCCACCTTCTAAACCTTGGATGTGTCTAGTAAGAATGAGATCACGAATGGGGGTTTTCATCCATAGAATACCTCATAGGGTTACATTTTAGTAGCAATGTGGTAGGTGATATTGTAACACCATTTGACAAGGGGTAGCCACTAAACCTATTTCTATTTTTAGGAAAAAACATGTCAAATAGGTTTCAACACTTACTGATCACTTGAGTTTGACCATGTTTTTGGGATGATATGTCATGTTTCACTGGGTACCTTCTAGTATAGAAAAATAACATTATAAATTTTAATGAATGTAGGATCAAGATCCATCATAATTGAATTAGGAATTATGTGTATTTTAAAAGCATGGTCCATGAAGACTTGTGCAGATGTTGAGGCATTGAAGGGGTGATATAAGGAATATAAGCGAGCATATTTGGAAAGGTAGTAAAAAACCACTATGATGTATCTTTTGTTTCCTACTTTAGTACTCCACATAATACAATCCATGGAAATGCCAATCTAGACTATTCTAGTAATCAAAAAATACTACAACGAAACATGCAACTTCACCATTTGACCCTTTCTCCTTTGACATGTGTCATATTCTATCACAAAGTTTAGGATTTTATTCTTCATCCCATCCATAAATAATGATATATTAATCTATTCATATACTTTATGAAATCTCAAGTGGCCAACTATGGGAGTTGAATATAATTTAGTTAAAGATTTGGGTTTTATTGGTAATTGTGTACCAACAAGATACCCCATTTATACCACAATACATCATTCTTCCAAGTGTGGTCCTTATGGGTTTATCTATTTGCCTATAAATGTTGGAGAAGTTTAAAAATATTGGTATCAACCAACCATTCCTAATGTACCTCATTGATCTAATTAGGCATTGGTAAAGATAAAGAAAATAGGTATCCTTATCCCTCATAATATTGAGATAAAGCATCAATGACCACGTTATAATTTTCCTTATTGTCTATGATATCATGGTAATAACCTATAATTTTGGTGACCCACTTTTTCTACTGTGGTGAATATGACCTCTATTGCAAAAGGTGTTTCTAGTTGTGATGGTCTATCTTTATTTGGAAAAAATACCTAATTAGGTAAGGACACCATGTATCAATTCCATAAAGAATAACCATCATTCCCTTTTCATAGGTTGATATAGGTGGATATAGATGAACACCCACCTATTCCACTAGTTCAAAGACCAATTTCCATTTTGGCAGTTTGTTTCTAGTTTTTTGGGTTCTAAACCTCCGGTGCCGTTTTGAGGCCCTAAACAACCTTTTTTGGGCCCACCACAGTCACAATATAGGATTTAGCCAAAGAATGACAAACATATATGTATTCCTCGAATATATATTTCCAATGAGCTATCATGCACCTAAAACAAAGATCATATGCAAACGTTATGACCCTGCGAAGTTGATGTACCAACTTACCCCATCGGGGCCCACATGACTTTTGGCGCTTCATCTCCTAGAGGTTTTTGGATGTTTAGGGTTTTCTCATTTATGTTTTATGTAAAAAGTATTTTTGAGCCTCATTGTAACTATCTTATTATGAATGAGAATAGCCAACACATCTCTTCTCAGAGATAAGATACCACCATTCTAGCTAACTTGCGTGCTTTTGCATTTTACAATATTTTGTATATCAAATAGGCTTTAATAGAATTTGATCTTTACAGTGTTATTGTTTTCCTTGCCATATATATTTGTGATTAATTTTTATGTATTTTTTATATCTCTTCCTTCATATCATTCCTAAAATAATTTGGATCAGTGATGTCATAGTGGTCTTCTCCTTGATGTCCTCAATGCATGTCCTTGACGAGGTCAGGGTATAGAGAGTTGGGTCTAGAGATTGTATCTCTTTAGGAAAACCATTCTGACACACCCAAGAGACCTTCCATGGTGGAATAAAAGAGGTATGATGGGATTGGAGATCCTTTCAAACTATTGCTTGAGGAATCCCTCGCACGACAAAGGAACAAGATGATGGATAGTTTTACCCAGATCCTTCGACGGCTGTGGGAAAAAAATGGAAGATTCTTCAACCAACAATAACTTCAGAAGTGTGACACCATTCAAGGTACAAGTTAAATTTGATATTCCTTTATTTTAAGGCCAAATAAATGTCGACGCTTTGAAGAAATGGTTAAATCTGCTAGATGGTTATTTATTTGTCCATAATTTTTCCAACAGTGAGAAGATCACATTCACACTCCTTAAGGCCCTTCGCCATGTCATATATTGGTGGGAGACTTACTATGAGAAACATGTCAAGGATGAGTGTTTCATCCCCAACATCCAGCTAGGCTATGCCATGTAAAAATTTTCCGAACTGTATACAAAATTTAAAACATACAAATACTCTACAAATACATAGATTCATACAAAATAGTAATGGAAATACACATGAACCACACACAAGAAAAACCCATAAAAATAAACGCATAAATAATAATGAAAAATGTAATTTAACACACAATTGACACTTATCTAGGTAAACATATCACCAACTGCATGCAGACCTTCCATGTTCCTCCCAGACTTAGACCACATAGATCAAAACTCTCAGTAATGGGTCACCCCCGAGATGGGACTAAAATCCACTTGGGTAAATGAATTCCTAACCATGTTGATGTATATTAGACAATAGGAAAAACTCTGTCACAGGTGTGAATTCGAGATAACAGCCTATAGTCCCTCATTCCCCACATGACTATCCCACCCTAGAAAATGAGCCCCTTCTCTTCTCAACATTCCTTTGACTTCCCAATTTCCTTTTTGGGGCTTCAAAAATAGGTCAGACAGGAAGTCTCAAATCCCTGTAGCTATAGTTTGGCACCTTTGGGAAATCAGTTCCTAAAAATTATTTCGCCTAGAGAGAATTTCTCACGGGCCAGACAACCCACCTCTTCAATATCCCATAGGCCCGACGACCTGCTTCGTCCGTCCAACTCTTAAGTTAACCAGGTATAGGTATAGGTACATGTATGATACTGTTTCAGGTAAGGTACAGGTACCCTCCTAGTAACATAAAGTTATCGAGGACAACTTAAATCAATGAGTCAAGAAATTATGGAATGATGGAAAATGCACTAAGTCCAGACTCTATGTATGCATGTTTCCAACTTGACACTTGTCATGTTGAGAGATACTTTGGCCCACTTTTTCCCATCCTTAGAACTTAGGATAAAATAATTATCCATACTTTATACTTTAAGGAATATTAATATAATATTCATTTTTGGATTAATCTCCCTATCTTAGCCCCTTATCCATAAAGTTTATCCCTCCTTTCCCTAACTAGTGGAGTTTAGTCCCCCATACTCTTTTACATGGTTGGTTTTCCATAGTGATGTGTTTTTTACTAATATTTTCATGTGAATACATTTACATTTACATCACAAATATACTGTCATTTTTGCATCCTGGCTCACTAGCCTAAGTACATTTGTGTTTACATTACAGTTGGGGTTTGAACTAGGGATATTACATTCCCCTTCCCCTTATTTATGCATTGTCCTCGATGCAATATATATACACATATACAACCAAAATTTCAAAAATCCTAAAAACGATGTGGGTATTCTTCCTACATAGCATCCTTGTGATCCCAAGTTGCATCTTCAAGATTGTACCAAGTCCATTGGAGCTTTACTAGTTCTATGGATTGATTCTATAACTACTTGATATTATGGTCCAATATGCTCATCATATGCACATGAAATGCACCTTCTTGCTCCACCTGAATCACATTCCAATCAATGACATGATTAACATCATGTATCTACTTTTTGAGCAATGATACATGGAATAAATTATAAATATATATTGATGCAGATAAGGCAAGCATGTATGCCACAAGCCCAATCCTATCTAGGATTTCAAATGACCCACAATAATGAGCTTCCAACTTTGAACAATTTCCCAACTTTAGGGAACTTTTGTTGGCCTTTACTTTCAAGAATACATGGTTACCCACATCAAATTCCTTGTGAATTTTGTCCTTATCAGCATAAATTTTCTTCCTGTATTGAGCAAACTTTAAATTCTGTTTTATTTTGAACATTTTATATTCCATATCCCTGAGTAATTTTGTCCCAACCACTTCTCTATCTGTTGGTTTGTCCTAGCTTACTAGTGTGTTTCACCTTCTACCATAAAGTGTCTCAAATGGGCTCATATTTAGAGATGCTTGGTACCCATTGCTATAAGAAAAATCTACTAAGTGTAGGTAGTCTTCCCATTTTGATGGTTTATCCATCACATACATCCTCAACATATCCTAAATCATTTGATTCATCCTCTATGTTTCTCCATCTGATTCTAGATGACAAGTTGTGCTAAAATTCAAATTTGTTCCAAATCCCTTAGATAACCCTTTCAAAAAATTTGATGTAAATTTTGTGTCTCTGTCATACACAATTGTCTTGGGTATACCATGTAGTCGAGAAATTTCTCTCATATAAATATCAACAATGTTGGCTGCCTTGTGAGTGAGCTTTAATGGAATAAAATGGGTATCTTTAGTAAGCTTATCCAACACTACCATGATAGAATCATGATGCTTGTTTGTTCTGGGCAATTTGGTGATGAAATCCATTGTTAAAACTTCCCATTTCCACTCAAGGATGGGTAATGGTTGTAGAAAACTAGTTTGGTGTCTATGCTCATCCTTGACCTTTTGACACTCCAAACATTTTGCAATAAAATCAACAACTTCTTTCTTCATGCCTGACCAATAATATTGGCTCTTGACAAATGCAATAGTTTTCTGATAGCCTGGGTTCCCATCATAAGATACATTGTGATTTTATATTAATATCATATTTTTCAATTCTTGGGAATTTGGTACATAAATTATGCACCTATACATGAGAATTTCATCATTTTCTAGCTTATAGTCTTCAATTTTCTGCTGCAAAATACCTTGCTGTAATTTTGTTATTATTTCCATGTATTGCAAATATGATTTTGTATCCTCTAATATTCTATTTTTAAAATATTATTGGTACATGAAAATGTTTGTAGAATGCAACTCATGTACCCTTCTACTACGTGCATCAACCACCTTGTTCACTTTCCCTTTGATATGATTTATATCAAAGTCATATTCATTGAGAAATTCTAACCACCTGCTTTTCCTGGCATTTAGAGTTGGTTGTCCAAATAAATATTTGATACCATGATGTTCTATACTTAACTCGAACATTTTCCCCACAAGGGAGTGCCTCCACATCTTCAAGGCATGCACTATGGCTACAAACTCCAAATCATGAGTAGCATAATTCCTTTCATGCTCCTTCAACTTCCTTGATTCATAACATACAACATACCCATTTTGACTGAGGAATCCACCAAGCCCTTCTTTACATGCATGAGTGAAAACAATGAAGTATTCATTTGGATTAACAATCCTTAGTATTGTATCACTTGTTAATAAATTCTTCAAGTGTTGGAAACTCTTTTCACAATCCAATGTCCATTGAAACTTCACCCCCTTCTTTTGCAAGGAAGTGATCGGGTGTGAAATCTTTGAGAATCCTTCAATAAATCTCCTATAGTATCTTACAAGGTCCATGAATGATCTGACCTCTATCACATTGTTTGGTGTTGACCATCCTTTAATGGCCTCAATATTTTTAGGATCCACTGCTATCCCTTCCTCTAAAATGACATGTCCCAAATAATGAATTTGTTTATGATAAAATGAGCACTTGCTCAATTTGGCATATAATTGATGCTCCCTTATACCATCCTCAAGTGTTGTTCATGCTCTTCCTCCGACTTAGAATATATAAGAATTTCATCTAAAAATACAATGACAAACTTATCTAAGTATTCTCTAAAAATACCATTCATTAAACACTTGAAGACAACTGACACCACTGTGAACTCATAATGCACATACCTTGTTCTGAAAGAAGTCTTGTTGATGTATTCTTATTTAATTCTTATCTGATGATAACTTGACCTTAGATTAATATTGGAGAATATTTTTTCATATTTCAATTGATCAAAGAGGTCATCAATCCTTGGCAAAGGACACTTATTCTTCACAGTTTCCTTGTTCAACTGCCTGAAGTCAATGCAAAGTCTCAATGTTCCATCCTTTTTATTCACAAATAATATTGGGCCACCCCAAGGTGACACACTTGGGTGTATATACCCCTTATTCAGAATATTTTCAAGTTTCATTTGTAATTCCTTCCATTCTGGTATACTCATCTTGTAAGGGGTCTTCGATACTAGAGCTACTCCAGGCATTAGATTGATGGAGAAATCAATGTCTCTTTTAGGGGGTAATCCTTGTATTTATTTAATCTTGTATTTCTTTAATCATTACGGGTTCTCTAGAATCTTGTTATCCCTGAGGATTATTTCTAAAGAATGGTGGCTTAGTCCCCTTTTTCTTCTGTTCCATCTTGTTTTTCTTCTTGTCTTCCCAAGATTTTTGGAAATTTAGCCTTCCTTTATGTTGATCATGAAGGCATTTATATCTCCTTATGTTCTCCTTCAATGTTTTGGGATCATCATATTGTATATTGTCACTAATAAATGATGGCATCCCACTTAAATACCTATGAATCTTAACTAGCTCTTCCTTGATGAAAGAAACATACTTTAGTAGTTCTAAAAAACTTCTTTCATATTCATCTATGGTCATACTCCCAAGCTTGAGTTCAAATAACTCTTCTTTCTTGTCATAGTATCTCTTAGTCAAGTATTTAATTTAAAAATACCTCTTGAATTCCCTCCAAGGAACATTTTTATCATCAATGTGTTGCACCTACACAAATTGGTCCCACCACATGGATTCCTTTACCTTGAGAAGAAAGATGGAAATTATTCCTTCTCTGTGTGAAAAGAATTATGAAATTGAAAATACTTCCTCATGCCTATCAGCCATGTCTCTGCATATTCATCCTTCTTGTGCTCACAATAAAATGTAGGAGGATTGATTTTTTTCATTTCTCTTTGTATCTCATCTACCCCATACTTCTTATTATGTTTCCTAATAGGGGATGGACTTGAGATACTATGTTCTCTCCTAGTGGAATGCCTTGGGGAGTGATGGTGATGTCTACCAACACTTCTTGTTATTATCCTCTCATCATGTGACCTATGACTTCCTGATATGCTTGAGTCATTCTCATTATCCATATTCTTTTCTATTCTTCCCAAGATTTGCATTAACTTTATGTTGAAGTCCTCCTACTTCTCCTTGGATTTTATAAGCCTCTCATTATCAACTTTATAACTTTGGAGATCCTTTTGAATAAATTTAATGGTCTCTACCAAGCTCATTCTTTCTTCCTTTCCTTCTCCATGTCCATTTGATTTTGTACCCTCATTACCCATATTGAAATACATCCCTATGATATCATATTCGTGGTTGTAAGCCCCCTCTGTATCTTCCATGATTCTGAACTCTATGATAATCTTGTTCTATTCTAATTATTGTTAACTATAAAAAATATGCGGACAACAAAACTTATTAGGATAATTGATTTAACAAATTTATGAAATTATGTACAATTATGGTTCAATAATGCATCATAATTCTTTCTTCTTATTTCCTGAAAAATTGACTACCCAATTCCATTTTTTGTTTGAATAGTTCTATTATACTGTCCAATAATTTTCCAACGCCTGCTTCCATTTCTCAATTCTGAGTCTTGAGAAGAAAGTTATGGTTATTTGAAAATTTTCCATTAATTATTCCCATGTCTTCTAATGTTGTAGCCTCAGCTTGGATGTTGTGCATGGTCTTCACTCTGTTCTTTCTGTGAGGGAAATCCTTGTGCATGTGATCTTCTTCAGGAGATGAATTATCTCTCTAAATCGTGTTGGATCCTCTCATAATGTACACAATCCCTTTTTATTTATTTATGTAGGTCTAACAAAACATGTGGGCACTTTACTCTAAGCACCTTTCACCTATAATCAAATCCACAAGTGCTAGCCCATTTTCTTTGGCAGAAATCTCATGTGACCGCGGGCTAGAACCAAACACTCAACTCCAGGCCCTATCCAGAGCTCCAAGACTTTGATGCTTCATGAAAATTCACCTTTTCAACACTCTAATATATCGGAGTGGTTACTGACTAAATTTGATCAAAAGGTGACTTTGATCGACAGGTGTAGGTCTTCTCCCTAGCTCCATGACTTTGGCCCTTCGTGAACATTCACCTTTTTAACACTCCAATATCATGGAGTAGTTACTGGTCGAATTCGATCATAAAGTGACCTTGACTGGCATGTGTAGGTAATATCCCTATCCTTCCTCTCTCCAAACTCTTATGGCTAGATATCAAGGCTGTCGGGGATTCTCTTCCCTCCTCCACGATTTACAGTGGAGATTCACTTTGGGACTCTAGGATTCAGAATTTTCCATAACTCCAACATGAAAATATCATAGACTATCGAACTGGAAAACTCCCAAAGAGTTCAGGGATCAACGTTCCACACTTTTCTCCTTGATATACGACTGAGATTAAATTCGAGACTCTGAGACTTCAGGATTTAGAAGTTTCCAGGACTCCAACTAGAAATTCTCCTAGGCTACTGAATGATGAACTAAAATCGATGGCTCACAATCTTCCCACATCCAACAAATTTGATTAAATTCGATCTTCAGGCTTTGGGCTTCAGAGCTTCTCACTCTAAATGACCACCACACTCCAAAACTTTTGAACGTTGAAATGCGATCGATGACTCACACTCATCCCACAACCAATGACTGTGATTAACTCTGGTCTTTGGGCTTCAGGGATTCTCACTCCACATGACCACCACACTCCCAAACTACCAAATGTCGAAATAATATCGACAATTCACACTCATCCCACAACCAATGATTGTGATTAACTCCGACCTTTGGGCTTTGGGGCTTCTCACTCCAGACGACCACCACACTCCCGACCACCAAACTAAAATCGATGGATCACACTCCACCCAAAACCAATAGCTGTGATTAATTCCAACCTTAGGGCTTCAAGGCCTCTCTCTCTAGAATACCACCACATTCCTGAACTGATGAACACCAAACTGAAATCGATGGCTCACACTCCACCCAAAACCAACGACTCTGATTAACTCCAGTCTTTGGGCTTCATAGATTCTCACACCAGATGACCCCCACACTCTTGAATTGTCGAATAATGAACTGAAATTGATGACTCACACTTTGCCTATACCCAACAACTGTGATTAACTCTGACCTTCGAGCTTCGAGGTTTCTCGCTCCAGACAACCCCCACACTCCCAAACTACCGAAAATTGAACTAGAAAAGGGAGGAGATCTATGACCGAGACTCTCCTTTGATCAGTGGCTAGGACTAGATCTGGTACTTCAGAGCTTTAGGAATTTTCATGCCAAAACAAATTTCACCCACAATCCTACAGATAGCCAAATTTCAGAATACTTGGAAATATAAGGACATGTGTATCCAACAACTGATAGTCATGATTTACTTTGGAATTTGGGACTTCAGGAAAATATCCACACCGTGGAACCTAAACTAGTTTCTCTCGAAGTGATGAATCAATGAACCACTCGGGGATTCAACTATGCACACTCTCCAAGTGAACTATGGTGTAGATTCACTTCGAGACTTCTTAGCTTCGAGTATTTCTCCTCCTAGCAACACAAGGGTAAATTTTTCTCGAAGTACTAAATCTCTGAAAAGTGATATCTATGACTCATGTTCCATGATGGGATCTATGGATGATATTCACTCTACTTTCACCAAGACTTACAGCCTGAGAACTCTGATCAATGGTTCTCATTATCCTGCTCTCAAATCCAATGGTTGGGATTTGATATCCTCTACCATGCCCTCTCCTCTCATATGGGATTGATACAATGACCCATATCTAATATTGTAGCCCCAAATAAACAACCGTTGTGGTTTCTCAATATTTCAAAGGCTCAAATTTTAATCTCTCCACTACAAGGTCGACCCCTTGGCCTCTCCTTTCTTTCTTGAACTACAACACCTCCTAATATTTCTAACACAGTGAAAGTATTCTCTCAGTGCCCTCCTAGAACCCTATAACTTCAAATTTGACCAATTCCAGGTTTGAATTTTCTAGAACAAATATTAAATTAAGAATATCTCACCACTTGGCCAAATTTCTCAAACTTCCCATGAATTTAACAACATAAATTGGGGATTTTCCCCAATTCCATGCAATTGCTTCCACGTTTTACCATACACACTGTAACTTGAAATTTGACCACCTTGAAATCAATTCTCTTTGAAATTTCTCTTCAATTCAACTTTCTCGACCCATCCAAGATCAATGTTGAAAACTGGAGCTCTTATACCATATTGTAGCGCCCCCAACATCCAACTAGGCTATGCCACGTAAAAAAATTCTGAACTATATAAAAAATTTAAAACATACAAATTATCAACAAATACACAGATTTATACAGAATAGTAATGGAAATACACATGCAACACAAATAGGAAAACCCCATAAAATAAACACATAAAAAATAATGCAACATGTAATTTAACACACACTTGACACCTATCTGTGTACAAATATCACCAACAGAATGTAGACCTTCCAAGTTTGTCCCATCCTTATACCACACTGCTCAAAATGCTTAGCAATTGGTCACCCCCTATCTGGGACTAAATTCCACCCAGGTAAAGGAATTCCTAATCAGGTTAATGTATATCAGACAACATGAAAAACTCCATCACAAGTTCCAATTAGAGCTAACATCCTACAATCCCTCATTCCCCACATGCCTATCCCATGCCAGGAAATGTGCCCCTTTTCTTCTCAATAGTCCTTCGGCTGCCCCATTTCCTTTCTAGGGCTTCAACAATAGGTCGGACATGAAGTCTCAAAGCTTTTTAGCTGTAGTTTGGCACCTTCGAGAAATCAATTCCCAACAATTCTCTCACCTAGAGAGAATTTATCACGGGCATGACAACCCACCTCTTTGATATCCCATGGTCCTGACAAACCTCTTCTTCAATCGATCTCTTAAGTTAGCTAGGTACAGGTACAGGTATAGGTATGTTACTGGTTCAGGTAAGGTATATGTACCTTGCTAGTAACATAAAGTTATCAAGGAAAGTTGAAATCCATGAGTGAATAAATGATGGAATGATGGAAAATGCACTAAGTCCAAACTCTATGTATGTATATTTCCAACTTAACACTTGTCATGTTGACAGATACTTTGGCCCACTTGTCCCCATCCTTAGAAATTAGGATAAAATAATTATGCATATTTTATACTTTAAGGAATATTAATATAATATTCCTTTTTGGCTTAAGCTCCCTAGCTTAGCCCCTTATCCTTAACTTTTAGCCCCCCTATAACTAAATAGTAGATTCGAGTCCCCCATACTCTTTTACATGGTTGGTCTACTACATGGATGTGTTTTTCATTAATATTTGCATGTGAATATATTTACATTTATGTCACATATATATTGTCCTTTCTACATCATGGCTCACTAGCCTAAGTACATTTGTATTTACATTTACAACTTGGGTTCGGTCTAGGGGTATTACAATGATTCTATAGTTTTTGGGCTAGGACCCACTTGGGTAGATTTTTTTGATGCCCTCAAGGAAAAATATTACTCTGTTAGAAGTTATGATGACCAGTACACAAGATGGACCACGTTGCACCAAGAGAGGGGGGACATGGTGTTAGAGTTCACAAATGCTTTCCATACCTTCCACACAAATATGGGTATCAAATAATCCAAGTGACATCTGGTATCAAAATATCTTGGTTCTCTACATATGTACATCCAAACCAAAATGGAGTTTCTGGACATCTCATCATTGGGAGCCACTTATCGATATGATGTCAAAATCAAGTAGAAATTCAAGAAACAAAACAAGGGAGAGTTTAGGTCTACAAATATGAAAAAAAAAAAGTATGGTAAGGGTGGCCCTAACTCCCAGGCCAAAGGATAGATAAATGATGTCCAACCCCGAGATAACTAGCCCATGCCACCAACAAAGAAGGGTAATGGGAAGTCAAAGAAGAAAATTGGAAAAATGGTATGAGTTCCAAAATATCCCTTGGAAAAATACTGATGAATGTTGCTCCAAATAGTAATTGTTGGCTGAGACAAAATTCCTAGGTTCATATGTTGAATTAGTGTTGGAAGCAGGCTGAATCAGAAATAAAGGCTATTTTGGGAAATAAGGCATGCGTGAGGAAAGCGACAACTGGAAGGAAAAGAAACATGCGCGCATGCATGGAAGATATAACGAAATTAGGATTAGGGTTTTTGTAATACATTATAATGGATGATAAGACAAAAACATATATATATAGATACCTAGGAGGTCTAGGGTATCAAGGAACAGGATAAGTAGTTTCTCAGTCTGAAGAGACGACAGGAGGAAGGAATCTTGTTTTGATAACTAGTTTGTAATATCCTGCCATACAACCTAATTTTGTAAGTTGTTGAGTTTTAGAGGGTTACAAGGGTGGATCTGAAGGGTTAGATCACAGGTTGAGGATCCTGGTGTGATCTGGTCCACCTCACAATATATCTTCACCCGAATGAGAAGGATTTGTAAAGCACGCAGTGTTGTAGTTTTGGATATGCTATAATAGAAGATCTTGAGAGCTAGATCTTTATGGATGTAGCCTAGGTGAGGGTGAACCACGGTAAAACTTGTTTTATTTGATTCAATGATTATGTCTCTTTTACTATTTATGAGTAGATATTAGCATGATGAATGAATGAGCTAATGATTTTGATTACATCGCATGCATAATTTGGAATGAAAATATCTTTCTTTAATAAGTTAAATAGAACTCTCAATGCACACTTCAAAAATATCCATTCAATCCTAGACTGCAAACACCTAAGTGTTGCAGTCACCCATTAAGACTATATCGGGTGAGACTGTGCAGTGCATTCTATGCACTGTGTTGCCTTCTGTTTTACCAGGAGGGTTGATAGTTTTAGAGGATTTGTTGGATCCCCAGTAGACCTGAACCTGGGTCAATCATGTTAAAGGTATAGATCAGATAAATTAAACCAATAAATGGATCTGTTTCCGGTTGGAACATCATAGGATTGAGTAGATGGGATCTGTCGAAGATATGTTAAAAGAGGGTAAGATCTGCGAAAGACGGATCAAAAGAATACCAAATCAAACGACAATAAGGTGAGAAGAATGTGTCTCTAGAAGGGGATGTTGAGACCATGGAATCCCACAAAAGAAAATATTGAAAGCTGGTTGAAGACAAAGGAGATAGAGTTTGCACATAAAGACAACAAAAACCCTAGAGTAAAACTGCAAATATCTTGAGAAATATGTGTTTACTGATCTGCATGAAGTATTTTTCTATGATTTTCCACACTTGTTGTAGGAGTGGATATTGAGGTTGAAGGATAACCACGCAACAAACTAGATCCGACAGTTAGAGTGGACCCTAGTTCAGATTGAGCAGTTATAGCAGGTGAATAACAAATTCCCCCACGTAGTAGATTTTTGGCTCGAAAGTATTGTAGCAGGCTTTATAACGGAATTTGCGGTAGATACATCAAAGTCATACAGTGCAACAAGGAAAGAGTTTCTACGTAGTCCTCAAGGAAGGTATATTAGATCATTGTATACTTCTATTAATATATTTCTCTATAACAAAGGTGTACTGAAAATGGAATAAGACAACTAAACTTCCCTGCGTGCATGGGGGAAGGGGGAAGTCACTGACAAAAAAAGGAGAAGTGGATAAAGGAAAGAAGGAGGAATCCTTGGAATCAATTATGATGGACGATGACTAGATCAAGAAGATCATGTCAACAAATGGAAATACACGCAGTGGAGAACCCTACCAATGCAAGGTAAACAACAAGAAGAGATCCATAGATGAGAGGGAAGGCTTCACAAGTGATGGAAAGGAGGTAGAGGATCTCTGGGATGTGGAGGAGATTGAGGAAATGTTGCACGCAACATATGAGAGGAAGACGAGAGGTCCAAGAACAAGAATAGAAGGCAACAATATTATCCATATTAATGTCAGTGTGGAACCCATAAACCGATGTGCAACTAACACACCAAAAATCACACCACCATTTAGACAACTGATTTTTGGGAGAAGGAATATAGCAGGAAATACATATACATAAGGAACAACAAATAGGGGATCTAGTTCATGGAGAATTATTCAATTATATAGACCGCACAGAGGTAGTAGTTCAACATTCAGGATTGTTGGGCTATTTAATTGTTGTAATAAAGTCTGACATAAATTGTCAACCAGGTTCGTAAACTGATGAACTACAAACAAAGTATGTGCAGGAAAATGATAGAAGTATATCCTAGTTTGTATTTCCAGGAGAAAGAGGACTAGGCAACCTATTAATCAAGCATAAACTCAAACCAAAAAAACATTACTCCATACTGAAACTTAACAACCAGCTAAGGAACCAACCACTTAAATTCTATCCTATGCATAAAAAGAAATCATATATTTATTAATGAAAAAAAAATAACAATTTCCCAAGCAGATATATATGTCAGCCAACTTTATGGATCCACTCAAGTATCCATGTAATTATGTTATTGACATATCATGAGACTATTCATCTTGAGAATGTTTCTTAATAACTAATCCTATTCCTAACTGAAGAGTCTTACTTCATAACAAGCATGACAAACTACAAGGTGATACTGCATTATTACCCACACAAAGTAACTCAGTGTGCAGGGGAATGACTCTGAAAGATTCTTGCCACAAATCTTGACACTGTAATTAGTGGATGAAGTAGCAAAATAACAATATTCTATAAAAAATTACAACTTTCAACAAGGAATGTGAACACACAATTTTCACTCTATTTAAAGCTAATCCGCGAATGTAAACACACCACATGCATTTAAACTAAGATCTTGGCCCCTAAAATGTCATCTCTTTGTTTCTATAAAACCTCTAGAGGTCACACCATGCATAGCAATAAAATAACTCAAATCCCTAAATATAGAGTTTCATTAACAATTTATGCCCTTAATATCATAGAGTCTAAATATAGTAATTGATTCCTCTGCAGATACAATCCATTATTTCAATAGTAAAAGATGTATTTAAAGATTATAAAGATGTGACCAGGTCATCACAAATCTTCTATATTTTCTTAATATTAATTATTCTTATCTGAAAATAAGAAATGAAGTATTTCCTCTTGAGAAGATATAAGTTATGGATGTCTCAGTGTGATCATACATCTCATTCCAGATAATTTAGAATGTGCTAAATAAACCAGTCTTCATTAATTCAAAGTCAATCCTGTGCATATCTCATTATAACCCCAGGTTTCCACATACACAGTAGATGAGTTCAAGATCTTAATCCATTTTATCCAGTGAATGAGGTGAGCACTTTACTTATTCATCAAATGTGTGAAGTACTTAGACTAGATATTTGTAATTAAGTAAACTGCTAATAAATACTGGAACACATGCA
This sequence comes from Picea glauca, assembly GCA_000966675.3. Lineage (NCBI taxonomy): Eukaryota > Viridiplantae > Streptophyta > Pinopsida > Pinales > Pinaceae > Picea > Picea glauca. The sequence goes on from JZKD02S1729292.1 coordinate 293,335, forward strand.
ACCCTTAAGTGTCTACACTGAAAGAGATATATTTGATGAAATATAAGCATGCAATCGTTCATTCACAATATATTTGTTCATACAAAATCTTTTCCATCATACTAAGGGAAATCTGATTCATAGCTTAAGAGAAATCCCCAATGGGTAAAGAACACACAAAAATTCAAGAAAAACTTAGGATCTAAACATCTCTCTACACCAATCCATTTGAGAACACAACTACAACAAAGTAGAGAGAAAATAGTATACAAAACAACTCAACTTACTAGTGGAGGTGGGCCCATGCCTTCCCAAGTAGTGAGCGAAAGTGATTTAGTAACACACCAAGCTTATGAATAGGAATAAATCAAAACCTAATTAATATCATACATAAACCCTTACTTTACTCACAGTATATCCATCAAAATATCAAAACAAGAAATGAGTAACATGGTCTTTCACTATCTTCAACAAAGAGTAAGTACAGATCAATCCTTTACACAGAGCGAATCCCCCTATATATATCAGGTTCTGAGTATGTCAAATTACATTGCTTTCCCTGGTTCTTGTGAACTCAGGGCCAAAAATGACTTATCAAGACTAGAAGATATTTCTAACCACGATTTCCTCTATCTTAGGAAATTTTTTTAACCATTTTAGATATCGTTCCTGTGTTGAGTTTGGACCCCAATCTGGTGTTGTGCTGGAATATTTGTTCATGGGTCAATTCCATGTAATATAATACTATTGGGTGCAAGGGAAATGGTCAACACCTAACACAATAACCATAAGAACCATACCCGTGTTGCTAACTCCATCCTAGGTGCGCGCAACTAGGATAAGCCACAATCTTGACTACTGGAATGCCTGCGCAGGTACTGAAAATCTAGGAATAGTGCAGGAATAGTTGTTTCATTCAAATGGTAATTGTATTTTTATCATTGGTAAACAATATCTAAAATATCCTAGTTAATTTATCAAGAACTTCATAAATTATCGAAATAAATAACTTTTACCTCATGTTATAATCAGGATCTTTAAGCAAGCAAAAAGGTAATAATAGGAGGCAATAAGTTAGATTTAAATGCCTAGGTAGGGGGGTAAATGGCCAAAATATATGTATGGTGAGGGAAAAAATGGGAGCTCAACATTACCCCCGCACTTGATTACTTGCATGTCCTCATGCAAAGATATCCCAAAAACTGTTCAAAATTGAAATACACCATTTCTTCAATCTGAAGAGAGTCTTGCAATATTTATCAGGATGTTGAGGCCTTAGTTATTCTTCTCCAACCCGTCACTCCTCCTTGGATATTATAGATGAAATATATTATGCATCTTCTTATTGATCTTTTTGGTTTTAGATTGAAGTTTCTCAATCTATTCTTGAAACTTCTTACTTTGGCCCTTTAACTGTTGATTTTCTCTTTCGATGCACCTATTTGGGACAGACAAGTCCATGACTTCCTTCTCCAACTTCTTGACTTTTCTGCTTCGTTTTCTAAGATTATTTTCTAGGGGACTTTCATTAATAGATTTATCTATTAGAATATTTGAATCCTCACAAGTTTCAACTCCTTTCTTAAAAGGTCCAGGACCAATCATGCTGGGACTCCTTGGAGTTCCAGGCTGTAATTGATCTTTCCTAGTCTGTTGCATATCCTTCGATATTTCATCATTACACTCTCCTTCTTCTGCGGGGGTGAATAACTATGCCTGTGGATCTACTAGCTCATTTGGCTCAATAAAATCATTTATATGTGGCTTGTTAGGGTCTGCAAATTCTATACATGGATGATATTGTTCCACAAGATTTGGACGCTTAGCAACTTTCAAGAGCTTCAAAATGGGAAAGGTATCCTCACCATCACCAACAACAGGGATTGGATCCTTGTGTGTTACAGCCTGTGGGTACTTTGGAGTTGGCCCAACAATTTTCGGGGTTGCTTGATTTTCTATTCGACGTGTGATCCTACGAGATGGAGGAATATAAATTGGTGGCTTAGTCACTGTAGTATTCTTCTCTGATTTTCCATTCTTGGCCCTCCCCTTTTCCTTTTGCTTTTCCACTTCTATCAGTCCTCCTTCCACCACCATGAGTGTTTTTTTCTGCCCCTATTGTTTACTCAGATTATTTGATTTATTTACCAACAGATGTACCTTTTCTTCTGTTTGTCACTTTCCCAAGTCACTCATCCCATCTTTCATTTCAATAGGGATATTGTCTCTTCTCTATATTTTTTCCAAGTCGCTCGACCCCTCTTCTATGGCAACGGGGATATTTTCCCTTCTCTATCATTTTACCAGAGTGCTCGACCCTTCTTCCACTACCATATGGATTTGATCAATAAATGCATTCTCTCATAGGAACGGATGCCATGTCCTATTTATTTGCAGAGCTAAGCTTCCACCGACAGTTTCACCAACCCATGATGGTAGAGGCTACTCTAAGGGTTTTGACTATTACTATTTACCATCTTATCCATTTTTTCTAAAATCTTTTGCAGATAGTATGGGAAATTTATCAGTTCTTTTGATTCAAAATGAAGCATAATTCAAACATGATACCGGTATGTGAGGGCATACCTTCCCTCAAAATTTAAGTACCTTTGTAAAATCTCCAATGGTTCTTGTCACTCGTCCATGATGTATTCTCTTGGGACTCCATTTTTGTAGCTCGCATTTTGGTATTGTGCTATCTGAAATCGGTTGTCAATTTCCATGCCCAGCGTCAATTTCTTGAAACAGTATTATTTGGTCCTAGGAGGCCTGTGACATTGGCTATGGTCTCCTCTATAACCTCTACTTCTGAATCCACAAACCTAGCCAATCGTCCATAAAAAATTTGTGCAAATTGAAGAACAACCTGATCATTAAACCCCTAAAATCTGCTTCCTTGAAAAATTTCTTGCATTTATGATACTCAAGCACAACTTCGAGTACTCACCGAGAGACAAGTTCATGGCGATCTACCACCATACTGAAATATAGGTGTGGATGAGGGTTTTACTGAAGCTGAACCAAGGAATAATCAAATGGATGAGACGAATAAGGATACACAGAGTAATAAAAAGGGCATGGTCTTGTGAATATGGGTAATTGCTAACAGGGTGGAAAATTTAACATGGACTGGCTACATAACGATGGCGATCAAGAATTGACTATAGACGCATCTGGAAATGTTGCGGTGCACCATTTAACTTTGTGATAAGGTGATATTAATCCGATTCATGGTAATGATTTTGAGGTGACTCAATACGGGAATGATAATTCAAACTCTTGCAATGTAACAGGAATCATTCGAACGTTCTCGATTTCCCACTATGAGAAAGTCAATTACTAAGGTTTGTGGAGGCAGTGGAATTTCGCTTAATTATGAGCTTGTTGCATGAATTCATCATTTGTGAAACAAGAAATAATACATATAAGTGGAAAAAATATCATATGATGTGGGCAAATAGGGGTAAAATTCATATGACAGGAGTATAGGGGTGGCCAATTATCGTGCTACACATAGGGATTATGGTATTAGTGGCCACATAATATGTGAATGTTACAATGTTGATGACTGAGTAATGAGGATGGGTCGGATTAACATGAAAAGTCATTAAAACAATATCCTTTATTCCTAACAAACCAACCAAAATCTTAAAGAAATCTTACCTCAAAACATCATTACCCATTTTTACTGTAGATGCAAAATTCCTGCAAATACCAGAAGCAATGATGATTGTGTTGGTGCTAGTGCCAGGTTCATGTTGTTGATTCTCATGACTGAAGGAGGAAATCATACTCTGCCTCATGCAAGAGTTTCTTTAGAATATGGTCATAGTATTCTAGTACCTATATTTTCATTTCTATATAGGTGTGGGAATGTTGTCGAACCTTGTTTTTCCTAGTTCTCTTAATCATGTCATTACTTGCCCCGTTTTTTACAAATATAGTGCTGAAAAGGTATCTTATACTAAATTAACTCACAACTGGTTCATAAAATATTTGAAACTTGAGGGATTCTGAACTTATTGAAATGTTGAAGTCTGAAATAAAAAACTAAGCAAGGAATATAATTGTTGATGCCAAAATATTATTTGTGATGATGATAGAAATAACTACAATGGAAGTGAAGAAATAGGGGGGGTGGATAGCTAGATTCATGCCATGTCCCAATATCTGTATCGAGAAGCAAGTCTCACCTTTTAGTAGAAACCTACTAAGAAGGCAGACAACCTCCTCTTTTTGAGACCATCTAAACTATTGCAGCTGCCTTGTAACCAACTTCCTTTTTATTCACACTAATTGTCATACAAATCGTAACTAAGTTGTCTTCACCATGAACCGAAATTCTGGAAGAAATCCATCCATGTGAAATATGTGTTGTTGTTGAACATGGGTGGAATTCATTGGATTACCAACCATTTGTGAAGATTGTTAACCAATGCAATACTGCTCACCTTTGATGACGATAAGATTCAAGGTTCCACTGGTACAACTTGTTGGGCATGAATTAATGTGATGATGTCGAATGTCCTATAAGATCTGGAAAACATGAGGCATTAATGAATCCACATTATTTTCAATGAGAGAACCTACCATTAATGTATGCAAGCCTCTAGGTACCATTCAAATCTATGACTTTATCCCCCAGATGATGTGTGGATGTTGATGGAGGAAAATATGTTAGAAGGAGAGTCCTAATACACCCCTCATTATCTAACTCGACAAAAAATGAAATGATTTGAAGAACATATAGTAATGCCTGACAATTGTGGACAAGAAATTTTATTTTGGGCTCATCCACCAACAAGTTGGTTTTCATATAGGCCCTTATCTAACCACGCTAGTAAACTGATTTTCATGGCTAGACTATATTTTTATTATATATATATATATATATATTTTATTTTATTTTATTTTTTCTTTTATTTATTTTTTGTTTTTCTCATGTACATACATTCAGAAAGATGAAAGAAAATATTCAGTCAGAGGTGGAAGAGGGGGAAGGAGACCCCCTGCCCACTACCTCCATTTCAGACTGCTACAAAATATCTCATACAAAGTTATCCTTGGACGTCAATCGATGATACAACCTCAGTCGATGGCCATTGACCAAAAAATAATGTTGACAAACATCAATTGTTGTTAACCTGATTGGTCCATTGTCGAAGACAGTGTCGATATCATAAGGCCCCAACCATCTTGTAGTAAATTTCCCCCTAAAGTTCTTAAAACGAGAATAAAAAATGAGGGCCCAGTCACTAGTCTTGAAGACTTTCTTCTTGATGAATTTATCATGCCATCGATCTCTCTGTTCCTGTACCAAAATAATGTAATGGACTGCATCTTGCCTAATTTCATCCATCTCATTGAGCTGGGCTATTCTCTTCTTTTGTGCCTTTGATATATCTATTCCCATTTGTGTAGCTGTCCTAAAGGTTTTCACTTGAAGCTTAATAGGCAGAAGAAAATGCTTTCCATACACTAGCTCATATGGAGTAAAGTCTGTGGTATTTCTCCATGTGGTTCTGTGTGCCCATGGTGCTTCCAAAATCCTGTCTACCCAGTATTTTTTATGTTGTTGGACTATATTAGTTAGGATTTCTTCTAGTACCTTGTTTGTAGACTCCACCTGACCATTTTCTTACGGGTGATATGGAGAATATTTATAGTTATTTATCTAGAACCGTTGAGTAAGTGCTTGCATCGAATTAGATGTAAATTGTATCCCGTCATCTTTCACAATTTCTCTTGGAATACCAAAGTGAGTAAAAATGTCTTCATAAATAAAATCTATAATAGACTCTTCACTAGTAGAATGAAGGGATTTTTCTTCTACTCACTTGGTTACATAATTAGTGCAAACTAAAATGTACCTTTTTTTTCGTGATGAAGGAGATATTGGCCCCACAAAATCCAAGGCCCATCTTTTGAAAGGTTTGACTAGAACTTGGGTTTGTAAGGGCATATCGTATGCTTCTACTGGTTTACCCATTCCGTGACAACTGTCACAACTCCTCACATACTTTATGGTGTCTTTGAACAACATTGGCCAATTGTACCTTTGATGACACACTTTGTACTCAGTTCCTTTATCTATGAAGTGGCCTGCACATGGGCTATCATGGCAGGCTTTCATGATATCATATGTTTCATCTTCTCATACGCATCTTCTTATAATCATGTCAGGCCCAATATGAAAGAGATCTCCCCCGATCCATGAATAAGTTGCATTGTTATTGACAATTTGTTGCCTTTCTCTTGGGGAGAGATGTTGAGGCAAATTTCATGTGGACAAATAATTGGCTATGTCTGCAAACCACAAAATGCTAGTGGAAACAACAAACAAATGTTCATCAGGAAAACTATCATTAACAAAAGTATTTTCATCATTATTATGGATCCGAGAGAAAAAGTGTGCAACTAAGTTTTCTTTACCATGCCTATCTACTATGGTAATATTAAATTCCCACAACAATAGAAACCACCTAGTGATCCTACCATTTGTAATGGGTTTAATCATTAAAAAATTAATGGAATAATGGTCGGTGTGAATAAAAGTTTCATATCCTGTGATATAATGTCTAAATTTATTAATATCATGCACGACAACTAAGAATTATTTTTCTGTGATGGTATAGTTGAACTCGGTTGGTGATAAGTTTTGACTACTGTAGTAGATGGCGTAATATAAATGATCTTTTTTCTTTCCTAGGAAAGACATGAGATTAGTGTCTGAAGCATTAGTACAAATGAGGAATGGAAGGGTCCAATCTGGTCCCCTCGGAACTGGTGTCGTGGACAACTTTTCCTTTAAGATTTCAAAAGAAACTTGACACTGAGCATCCCACAAAAATTTAGTATCTTTGGCTAACAAATTGTATATAGGTTCATCGATCTTTGTAAAATATTCAATAAACCTTCTATAGTAGCCATCATGACCCACAAAACCTTTTACCTCTTTTGGTGAATGGGGTGCAGGAAAGTCCATGATGACCTTAATCTTTGTCGGGTCCACTTTGATGCCTGAAGAAGAAACATGATGTCCAAGAACAATGTCATGCTGTGACATCATTTCACATTTTATATGACTCAAGGAAACATTAGATTCCCTACACCTAATCAATACTTTTTCTAGGTTATGAAGTGATTTGGAAAAAGAGTCATTGTATATAGAAAAATCATCCATATAGATCTCAACACACTCATGAATCAAGTCAGAAAAAATCCCAATACCTCTCTTTGGAAGGTGGCAGGGGCATTGCACAGCCCAAATGGAAAAACTCTATAGGAAAATGTCCCCCAGGAACATGTAAAGGTAGCTTTCTCCTAATCCTCTTGTGCAATCTATATTTGATTGTATCCACTAAAGCCGTCCAAAAAGGAAAAGTACTTTTTTCCTGCTAACGTATCCAGTACTTGATCAATGAAAGGAAACAGAAAATAATCTTTCAGTGTTTCCTTATTAATTTCACGATAGTCAACACACATTCTCCACTTGATTTCCTTTTTAGGAACAACCACAAGTGGAGAAACCCACTTGATATCATATATAGGATATATAAAGTTAACGTCTAGCAACTTCTATAATTCTTCTTTCACTATATCCTTTATGGTAGGATTCATACGACGTTGTGGATGCCTAACAGGTCTATCATTCTCTTGAAGGTAAATATGATGTGTACATGTGTCTGGGTGAATTCCAGGCATGTCTTTATAGTCCCAATAAAATGCACCAGAGTGTTTTTGTAATAGGCTGATTAATTGTTTTTGCTACTCAAAATCAAGGTCATCATTGATATTCAAAGTTTTTCCTGGACTCATTTCAACAGTTATGCAATAGGGATCTGTAGTCTCTTTGATGGTTGATACAAGAAAATATGTAGTTCCTTTGGGATCAAAATTTTCCTGAAAATCTTTGTAAAATATATGATTATAAGTTCGCGATACTTCCAAACACTGAGTACAATCCACAACAAAAATAAACAAGTTCATAAAATCGTCTTCTGATTGGATTTTCAATTCCCCTTCTTGTTCAAGGGTTACAAAAGGATGTAAAATTTTTGTTTCTGTATGATCTCTAATTTCCACAATTTTCTTAGATTCAATTCCTGCATCTTCGGATAACTCTATTTCCTTGTCTTTAGGGGGTTCAATTTTTGTATTTTCACAAGATTCGAATGCCTTCCAAGGATCTTGTAGTGTTGGTTTGGAAGGAGGGTATAAAGTGAGTTTCTTCATATCCAGACCATTTTATATGGTCATCTCCCTCGACCTACATCCGATGAAAGCATCGGCTATGGCCAACCATGGTCTCCTAACGATGCCAGGGTGGCCTACATTATTAGTTTTAGGTTGGATAACTAGAAAATCTACGGGATACTCCCAAGAATTTAGAGTTACCAAAATATCATTGAGCACTTTGACATGATTGATCCTGGATCTATCATCAATTTCAAGTACCGTAGGTGTTGGTCGAAAAGTGTCCAATTGCAATGTTTCCATGGTCAATATGGTCATGATGTTTATTGCAGCCCCCAAATTGATTAAAGTATTACCTATGGTAACATCATTGATGGAAATGGTGAGTATGGGATTTACAGGATCTCCATACTTTTTCACCAATGGTTTTCCAGAAGTTAGCTCGGCCAATTGACCTACTACATGAATAGCGGTGGGTTCTTTTCGTTTCCTTCCAAGTTTCTTAGTGCATAACTCCCTGACATTTTTTGCGTAAATGGGAATATCTTTTATAGCTTGTAGCAGGGGTATTTTGACACAAACATTTTGTAGCTCAACTTCCAAGTTAAATTCAGGGAGGACTATTGGATTTTCTATGGCCAACCTTTATGGATAAAGGTGGAATTTTAGGTGCTTGTGGCGGGTTTATAGGAGTAGTATATGTTTGTGTCTGAGTGGAGGGAGTAACTATGTTTCTGGGTTAGTTTTCATCTGTTGTTTGTTCAGGAGTTTCTTTTTCTTCCTCAATGAAAACCATGGAATATCTTGGTTTCATGACTTTCCCTAATCTCATATGTATATTTTGAAGAGGCATAGGAGTGATCAGGTAAGTCGAGAAGGGTTGCATATCAACATTAAAGGCATGTTGTGCAGCTCTATTGTTTGGATTTGGTACCGGCTGTGGAGGCATTTGTGTTGGTCTGGGAGGTTTTTGGTTTGCAGTTAGCTGTGGTAATTGTGGGATTGTTGTTTGGGTAGGTAGATACATTGATGGCATGGATGGGGAATATTGCGAGTAGTTAGGATAGGGAATTGGGAACTGTTTTTGAGGCATCATCCCATGAGGGTTACCTCTCCAATTTTGTTTCTAGGGATGAGTTTGAGTTTGTTGTTGTGGCCAAGTGTTTTTCCACGGAATTTGAGTGTTCCACTATTGTTGATAAGAATTATAGGGTGAAAAAGATGATGAAAAAGGATCTTGGGACATACCTTGGGCTCTTAGCTACCATGGTTTCTTCAATGCATCTTGAAAAGAAGGTTCTCCCCCCTCCCTATTTTCTTTATATATAGATTTATTTTCAGGCAATGAGGGACAATTCTCTGTCTCATGATCCTCCACACATATTGCACAAACTTGCACATTATCCAATGGGTATTCTTTATATGCATGCTTCTTTCGACAAAGGGGACAAAAAATATTTTTCTCTTCTTCTTTCTTTTTCTTAACTTGAAACAAATCTAGCTAAGAACTAAGAGTACCAAGAATTTATGTTTTAAAATTTTCCAATAAATTTCCTAATTATATCCTTGATACTCCACCTTCTACAGTAGGTCTTGTTACTTTTGGAAAAACATCCCTTACTCCCTTACTAGATTTTTCTTGACTGCTAGAATATCTCCTGCATAAATCACAGATGGTAGAAAATGGAAACTAAGAGATATCACTTGCATCCATTAGATTTAGAACATCAATGTATTCTTCTTGTATCCCCTTATGGAATATAGTATGGATTGTATCATTGTTTAAAGTACTTTGTTTGGTATTCTAAATATTATAGAGAAATCTTTCTACATAGTCTTCAAGACTCTCTTTCTCTAATTGTTGCATCTTAAAGTTGTCATTGCGGGAGTCTCGGGTCCTACAGTGGTTTGATATTTTTTAAGGAAAGTACTTTTCATGTCTTCCCAAGATCGGATAGAATAATCTTCAAGTCCCATAAACCATCTTAGAGCGGAGTCTTTTAAGGTTGTTGGAAACAATTTTAATTTTTGTGCATCATCAACATAATTATAGCTTCTACAAAGAATGTCAAATTCAAAAATAAAATCATTTGGATCCTCTATAACCATACATCTAAAATTTGGAAGGATCGACGAGGGATTATTTTTCATGTTTACATTTGGCATTAAATAAAGTATGGGGAATTTGAAGGTGGATTCTCCTTCTAGTTCCCCACTTTTTTCTTCTTCGTCTGCCATGTGGCCAAATATACTAAATTCCTCCGGGTTTGGTGATAGTGGTGGTTCAGCTACTATATTTTGATGAAGGATAAAGTTTTCTCCTACTTGAAATCATTTATTTCCTCTCACCATATAAGTCTCCACTTGTGAAATGACCATGTTGTGGGGTGTTTTCAGTAGTTGATATATATGCTATGGGTTGACAATCTTCTCTAATGATGGATCGATGTTTGAAACTGGCCTACCAACCTCTGGCCCTTCAGCTAGTTGGTCCTGGGATTCTCCATCTTCTCCCTGGACCTTTTCCACTGTTTGTTCATATTGTGGGGTGGCCACCCTTGATGTAGAACCCTCCTTCCATGTAACTTGCTAGACCATCCATGCCAGGCCACGCTACGCCAAAGAACTCTTATGTCCTCTCTATGGAACATATTGTAACATACCCAACATCCAATTGAGCTATTCCACATAGATGTTTCAAAATGCATGCAATTAAAACATATACACACATAGAACTCTTGCAGAAGCTTTATATATAAAACATAAAAAGACAAATACATTATGTAAATGCACCGATTCACACCGAAATAAATGTAAATGTATACATGCAGCATGTAAAGAATATACCCATAACTATAAACACAATTCTAAACACTCATAAGATAAACCCATAAAACTAAACACGTAATAATAATGAAGCATGTAATTTAACACACAATTGACACTTATCTTGGTAAGAATGTCACCAACTGCGTCCAAACCTTCCACGAACCTCCCAACCTTAGACCACATAGTTCATCACTCTAAACAATGAGTCACCCCCGAGCTGGGACTAAAATCCAACCGGGTAAAGGGATTCCTAATGAGGATAAAGGCTCATAGACAATAAGAAAGACTCCATATTAGGTGCCAACTCAAACTAACATCCTACAATCCCTCATTCCCCACATGTCTATCCCACCCAGGAAGTGTGCCCCTTCTGACGCAACACCCCTACCTCGATAGGTTCTTCTTGATCTCCCGGTCTAAGGATCGTTATTAATATCCCCTTTGAGTCGAAATGACCCTTTGATTCCTAACTAGAATCTTCTCACTTGTAACCATAGGTCATTCTAGAGTTACGCTTGTGCGAACAAGCACAAGGTGCTACCCTAAACTCCACATGACCAACCGATATGATTATGACCTTCACCCGAAAAGGTGTTTCGGGTTTCTCATCTTCATGATTCATGTTGTGAGTCCCCCAGACTCCTTCAATCCCTGAAACCCTGAAATTAGCTAACAAGTCCTCAACTCTTCCCTTATGCCTCGACCATATGACCTTATTCATGTCTCAGGGTCCACCTTCAAGAGAGTCATAATTTTTCAACTCAGGAGTTCACTATGCAACCTCCTCTCCTTCTCCTGAAGTTCAAACTCATGACTTCTTTGTTGCGGATCAACGATCCAAATCCTTCTACGATATGATAGCCCAGATCCTATCGAGATTTCATGATTCTTGACTTCTCTTCACGATTTTCTCCACACTCCTGAATCTCGAAATGCCAAAATTCAAAGTACTAGATGAATGACTCTCATCAGTCTAGATCTAATGAAGATTGTTCCTCCTGAGATTATGAGTGTTTACAGACACTTAGTCTTAACCCCTTCGCTTATCCACTAGATCCAATGGTACATAATGAATCGGTGGTTCTCCCTCTGAGAATTTCGATCGTCCGTTGAGTTCCTTAGCAAATCCTGACCAAACAACTTGGTTTTCTTCCTCCTAAACTTGGTTTTCTACAAATCCTCTGTGAGCCTCATCCTTCCTTTGAAATCCACGAAGTCTCTATTCCTCCTGAACTTATACTTCGCTTTGAACTCAAGATTTCCAAGGGACTCTCCCACACACTTCTTCCAGCTTCTCGATAATCTCTAATTATCTGAACTTCTCAGTTCTGTGCATTCCTTGCGATAGTAACTCTTCAACCACTCATTGGGTTGGAAAAGTTTAAGAATTCAACTGGCCTACACACTCCTTGCACGAATCTATGCTATATTCGCACTTTTTTATGGTATAAGAACAACGATATCTCTCCTAATATTTTCTGAGATAAAACTCAGAAACTTGTCAACGCACTCCTTGCAGACCTTCACTGGACTCCTTGCAGGAATTCTTAGGATGAGAAACAATTGAAACTCATACTCTTCTTCTCACGGACTTCATACATTCAACATGAAATCATACATACACACACAACATTGAAACAAATGCATAACATAGCATATAAGAAAACTGTAAACATACCATTCAATAGATGTAAACATAATTCATAAACACCATGAATTTGGATCAAAGCTTTCTTATATTAATCCAAGTGCATCTATACATGGGTTCAATAGTAATCGCTATATTCTTATACAATTTTCTACAACCTATCTTCTACTTTGTTCTCCTATTCTCTCACTCTTCCTCTCTTACAATTACAATAATGATACTACAATACATGCGAGGGAGCTTACTTAGAGATTTCCCTCCTACATTACAAGCTAACTTATCAGAATTAAAAGCTACATCTACCTTACATTTATTACAATAAATGCCTCCTTTAAACAACATATGAGAGCAACTACTCAAGATCTGCATTACAACTCAAAACATAAATTCAAATGCATCCCTTCAAGATATTTCATTAATGTTTTATCTTTCAAATTCAAAATATTCTCAAAATGTGCGTTGGTGCATTTCCATCTGTCTTTCACTTGCACCTACTCACAATGCTCCTGCATCATCTCCCTTGGCTGAAAAATTCATGGACCCCTGATCATGAGCTCCTGCATGGTCTGTCCATGTTTCTAAATCATTTATTCACTTTCCCAACTAGCATCTTCAATCATTCATCCCTTCCATTTTATCAAATACTCAAAATATTTGTTCCTTCAGGTATTCTTGGTAATTCTCTGATCAATTATCCTTTCCATCTACGGATTTTCAGCTATAGGCATTTGCTTAACCCACTGAATTTATTTATGATTCTCTGCTCCATCTGGTTCATCTTCTCTGTAAGGATACATATTTTCTATGTTGAATATGGGTTATATTCCCACATCATCTAGTAATTCGATCTCATAAGAATTTCCTTCAAATTTCCTTATGATTTTACACGGTCCTATCTTTTTCATCTTCAACTTATTATACGTTCCCTTTGGTAATCTTACTTTCCTCAGGTCAGATAAAACCAAATCTCCCATTTCAAATTGAATATCTCTTCTATTTTTATCTTCTCTGTGCTTATATTCCTTATTGGAATTCTTTAACTTCTCTCTGACTTTGTTGTGGAGCTCTTACATCTCTGTTGCAAAATCTTTTTCTCCTGCACTTTTGAAATCACTTTTCTCTAAGTCCCTCAACTCAGATAATCCTCTTGGATTCATTCCATACATTATCTAGAATTGGCTTTGTCCTGTGCTCCTATTAGGTGAGTCATTATATGAAAATTTCTCTTATGGAAAAATATGATTCCACTGACTATGATGTTCAGCGACTAAACTCCTTAAAAAATCTCCCAAGCTTCGGTTTACTACCTCAATTTGTCCATATGGCTGAGGGTGATATGTTGAGCTAATAGATAAAATTTCCCCTAGATTCTTCCATAGTGTTCTCCATAAATGATAAACAAATTTGGTATCTCTATCTGAAACAATACTCTTGGGTAAGACATGAAGTCGAACAACTTCTTTGAAAAACAGATTTGCAATGTGAGTTGCATCACCAATTTTATGACATGGAATGAAATGTGCCATTTTCGAAAATCTGTTGGCTACCACGAATATGGAATCACAACCTCTCTATTTCCTCGATAGTCCTAACACAAAATCCATGCTTACCGCATCCCACGACCTCTCTGGTACTGGAAATGGTTGATACAATTATGTATTTTTTCTTTTCCCTTTTGCGTGCTGGAAAATTATACATTTGTTGACAAACTTCTTAACATATGTCCTCATCCCTGGCCAATAATATATACTGTTCAGTTGTGAAAATGTTTTGTCATGGCCAAAATGTCCAACCAATCCCCCACTATGCTTTTCCTTTATAAGATTCTCTCTCATAGAACCCTTCGGAATACACAACTGATTTCCTTTGAATAGAAGTCCATCCTGAACCATATATTCAATCTAATGGATTTTGTCTCTTAAGATGGGATTCTCACATGCTTCATAATTATCCTTGAAATATGAATAATCTATATATATATATCCTTAAGGCTATCAAAACCTAAGTTCTTCACACGAAACTGCTGTAGAATCAAACATTTTCTTCTCAAGGCATCAACAACCTTGTTAGCGGTTCCAAAAATGTTCATTTATAACAAAAGTAAAGTTCGGTATATATTCAACCCATTTTGCATGTTTTTGGTTTAATTTCTCTTATTTGGTTATGAATAGTAAAGTGTGGTTGTCGCTATACAAAACAAACTCCTTCGGAACCAAGTAATGCCTCCATTTCTTCAGTGCTTGTATGATTGCATAAAACTCTTTGTCATACATGGAATAATTATTTTTGGCATCGTTCAGCTTCTCATTGAAGTATGCAATCGTTCTATTGTCTTGGCTTAAGACTGCTCCAATCGTGAATACACTTGCGTCACATCTGACTTGGAATGTTTTGCTAAAATATGGCAGAACTAGAACTGGTTGTTCAGTTATCTTCTCCTTTAACAACTTTAAACCTTTCTCTGGTTCCTCTATCCAATGGAAATATTTGTGTCTTTTCTTGACTATTTCCATCATTGGTGCAGAAATTCCACTAAAATTTCTAATGAAATTCATGTAAAAACTCGCTAATCCATGGAAGCTTCTGACTTCAAAGATATTCCTTGGCGATGGTCAATCCTTGATTTCTTTTACCTTCTCAGGATCCATCTTCAACTCATTCGAAGAGACTACGAACCCCAAATAAATGAGTTATTTCTTCATGAAATATGACTTCTTCAAATTTATCAACAAATTCTCTTGCTGTAACCTCCTCATCACTAGATTTAGGTGTCTCAAGTGTTCTTCCTTAGTCCTAATGAATATCAATATATCATCAAGATATACAATTACAATTTTTCCAATGAAATATTTTGAGACTTCATTCATCAATCTCATAAAACTACTTGGTGCATTCATCAAACCAAATGGAATGACAAGCCATTCATACATCCCTTCATTCATATTGAATGTTTTCTTCCATTCACCACCTTCCCTCATTCTAAGTTGATGATACCCTCTTTTCAAATCAATTTTTGAAAAAAACTTTGGTCCACTCAAGCAATCCATCAAGTCATCCATCCTGGGTAAAGGAAACCTATACCTGATGGTGATTTTGTTTATCTCCCTTGAGTCTTTACACATCCTCCATCCACCATATTTCTTTGGACTTAGCACTATCAGTACAATGCATGGACTCAAGATTTCCCTGATTAACCCGTTGTCCATCAAATCCTGGACTTGTTTCTTGACCTCTTCATTCTCCTGCAGTGTCAATCTGTATGATTCGTTTTTTGGTAAACTCACCCTTGGTATAAGGTCAATGTTATGGCTTATACTCATAAATCATCTATTTATTAATGAAAACAAAATAACAATTTCCCAAGCAGATGTCTATGTCAGCCAAATTTATGGATCCACTCAAGTCTCCATTTAATTATGTTATTGACCTATTATGAGACTAGTTAGCTGGAGAATGTTTCTTAATAACTAATCCTATTCATAACTGAAGAGGCTTACTTCATAACAAGAAGGATAGACTACAAGGTGCTAATGCATTCTTACCCACATACAATAACTCAGTGTGCAGGGGAATGACTCTGAAGGAGTCTTTCCGCAAAAATTGACATTGTAATTAGTGGATCAAGAAACAAAATAACAATATTCTATAAAAACTTACAACTTTCAACAAAGAATGTGGACACATAGTTTGCACTCTATTTAAAGCTAATCCTCATATGTAAACACACAACATGCATTTAAACTAAGCTATTAGACCTTGAAATGTCATCTCTTTGTTTCTACAGTACCTATAGAGGGCACACCATGTGTAGAAAGAAAATAACTCAAATTACCAAAGACAAAGTCTCATTAACAACTTATTCCCTTAATATCACAGAGTCTAAATATAGTAACTGATTCCTTTGCAGATAAAATCCATTCTTTCAATAGTAAAAGATGTATTTAAAGCTTATTAATATGTGGCCAGGTCCTCATAAAGATTCTATATTTTCTTAATATTAATTCTTCTTATCTGAAAATAAGCAATGAAGTATTTCCTCTTGAGAAAATATAAGTTATGGAAGTCTCAGTGTGATCATACATCTCATTCCAGATCTTTTAGAATGTGCTTAATAAACCAGCCTTCATTAATTCAGAGTCAATCTTGTGCATATCTCATTATAACCCCTGGTTGTCACATACATAGTAGATGAGTTCAAGATCTTAATCCAGTTTATCCAGTGAATGAAGTGAGTGCTTTACTTATTCATCAAATGTGTTAAGTATTTAGACTAGATATTTGAGATTAAATAAACCGCTAATAAATACTAAAACGCATGCAACCCTTAAGTGTATACAGAGAAAGATATATACTTTGATGAAATACAAGCATGTAATCATTCATTCATAATTTATTTGTTCATACGGAATGTTTTCCATCGTACTAAGGGAAATCTGATTCACATCTTAAGAGAAATCCCCAATGGGTAAAGAACGCACAAAACTTCAATCAAAACTTAGAATCTAAATATCTCTCTACACCAGTCCATTCGAGAACACAACTACAACAAAGTAGAGAAAAAATAGTATAAAAAAAACTCAAATTACCAGGGGAGGTGGGCCCATGCCTTCCCAAGTAGTGAGTGAAAGAGATTCAATAAATCACCAAGATTATGAACACGAATAAATAAAAAACTAATTAATATCATACACAAACCCTTAATTTACTCACAGTATATCCATCAAAATATGAAAACAAGAAATGAGTAACATGATCTTTCATTATCTTCAACAAAGAGTAAGTACAGATCAATCCTTTACACAGAGTGAATCCCTATATATATATCACGTTCTGAGTATATCAGATTACATTGCTTTCCTTGGTTCTTATGAAATCAAGGCCAAAAATGACTTATCAAAACTAGAAGATCTTACTAACCAGGATTTCCTCTATCTTTAGAAATTGTTCTAACAATTTTAGATATCGCTCATGTTCTGAGTTCAGACCCTGATTTGGTTCTATGATGGAATAATTTTTCGTGGGTCGATTCCATGTAACATAATATTGTTGGGCACAAGGAAAATGGCCAACACCCATCACATTAACCATCAGAACAATACATGTGTCACTAAATCCATCCTAGGTGCACGCAACTAGGAGAAGCCATAATCTCAGGTACCAAAATTCCTATGCAGGTACTGAAAATACAGGAATAGTGCAAGAACAACCGTTTCATTGAAAAGGTAAGTGTCTTTTTGTCATTGGTAAACAATATCTAAAATATCCTAATTAATTTATCAAAAACTTTAGAAATTATCAAAATAAACACTTTATAAAGAGAAGAAGCATCGGAGGATCTGAAAAAGAACTTTTTTTTATCTGTGAGAATATCTAGGAAGAAAAAAAGATCACGGAAGAGGACACTAAACTTGTACAACTATATATTACACTAAGGGATCCTGCACTGGATTAGTATATGAGTTTGGAGACAAACAATCCACCAAGGACAACCGGAATGATTGCGGATATCAAGAAGTTACTAATAAATGAGTTTAAGAAGCCAAGTTCAAAGGATCAATACATGAACAAGATGATAGAAATTAGAGATAAGCCAAGAGAATTTGTATGGGAGATTGACAAGAGATTCAAGCGACTAAAAGGAAAGTTGAAATATATCATGACAAAAATGCATCATAGGACCTTGTTCGTCAAGTCACTATTACATCGAATGCATATAGGGTTCAGAAATAAATGATGATTGGGCAAGACACACCTCCATTTAAGTAGGTATCAGCCCCATAAAACACTACGCAACCACAACATAATACTATGCAACAAACATATAATACCGCACAACCATAGTACACCATAGCACAACCTCAGTACAATATTGTGTAGTACAATCAGGTGCCTCAGTATAATGGGTCGCAAGGAAATCAAGATAGCTACAGAGGTGGAGGATGAGAAAGATGAGGCTTTGGAAGAGGTAGAGTACCAATGGTATGTCACAATTGTCAACAAACAGGACACTATGCAAGAGAATGTCCACTTCCACCAACGAATTGTATGTATTGTCGCGCATCAGATCATGACATGAAAGAATGTCCTACGTTACTAGGGAAGATCCATGAAAAGAGGAGCCATAACAGCCAGAATGTTCAATGGATTTTAGCAGAAGCAAGAGATGAAGGGAGAAAAATCAACATAGTTACACGTGGAGGAGCTAAAACATGAAACGACGCAACATGACAAGAGTCAGTAAAAAATCAATGGGTGAAGAAGAATTTTGAACCAAGGAAACAGTTCAACACATAGAATGAGAAGGAAACATTTAAGCAAGCCAGAAAGTAATTTCTGAAGCTAGACACCATGTTGACCTCAACCACACAACATATCAAGGAAGTACTAGAGTACGAGATGCCTCCATTATTGGATCATACCAAAGAAATGTAGCCCCTGGGACACATAAGTACAATCAAATGTTTTTTGCAATCATGCGTAAAATTACTAAACTGTCCATCCTCTCTCAAGATATTACAAAGGATGTTAGAAAGATGTAGCATAGAAATAGAAGGAAAACTAGAACAAAAAACAGTCAATGTTACACATGAAATTACTCACCTCAATGATGACCTGGTGTCTCATTTTGGCCATAAGTGTCACAAACATCATACTTCCATCTCTCTTATGTCGTGTCTCTAACGACATCACAAGAACACTTGAGACACCCTCAAAGACTGGTTTAAGAAGGAGAAATCATCTGATGAAGAGTACAAATCTTTTTCCATGGAAAGAACTACTCAAAATTCATTTTTGAAGGCCAACGCTCCCCTACCCACTGTCAGGGACTGCCAACTCTCACTAACCTTCTTTGGGGGAGCGTTCCAGCACTCTGTGCACCCTTATGGGGGAGCGTTGGGATTTTTTAAGGAAAGTTTGGGTAGCGTTCCCCTACCCACTGTCAAGGAGTGACAATGCTCCCTACCCTTCTTTGGGGGAGATTTGCAAGACTCTGTGTCCTATTTTGAGGGAGCTATGGGTTATTTGAGGGAATCTTTGACTGTTGAGGAAAATCAGGGAAAAATCCCCCTCATCTCTTGAGTTAATTGGATTCGAATCTAACGTCAAGGATAGATCTTAGGGAGGATCCACAACTGATGGAGAAAGATCCTCAACCTATCCCAAGAATTTCTAAGGTTGTTGGGCCTCTCCAAGGTTATATAAGGAGGCCTTCTCATGGTGAAAAGCAGATGGATTTTAGAGGCATCAAACTTATGATCTCATAACGGAGATTTATCAGTGAAATTTACAGTCATTCTAACCGTGGAAATTTTGAGCAAGGGTCTAGACAAAGAGATCTTGGTGAAGTTGTTGCATCTACATCATGGTTGTAAGCACTTTTCTTTTTTTTCATTAATATAATTATGTGCTTGGCTTGTTTCCTTTAAGTTTGTGTATGTTTCACGAACTTGTTTATTTTGATAGATCTATTATGAAGCTAATCATGGTAGAGTAGGAAGTATGTTTCGTTATTGTTTCTCATTGTATTGCAGGACCTTCTAAAGAACTTGGAGATCAATATCAACCTGGATCGAGCAAGGATAAATGGTTGTAAAGTTATTTACCTTTCTGTCTTCTTCTTCCTTGAATAGTTTATTTTCATGAAAAGGAATGTTAGTGTCCACATTAGCACCTTTTTTTCTTGGTTATAGGGGTCTAGTATCCAAGAGGAAATCCAATTGTCCATAGGGAGATTTTCCTGTAATAGTCAATCACCTACATACAAGGAGAAGAACAATTAGGGAGTTTAGAATGAATGCCAACATCAGAGATTTTAACATGGGAGATATCATACTGGATCTAGGATCCAAAGTCAATGTATTACCCAATAATACATGTAAATGTATGGGAGATCCCACACTAGGATATTCACTTGTTCAACTGAAACTAGCAAACCAACACAGAGTTCTACCAATTGGGAGACTGAAAGGAGTGACAATAGACCTGGATGGGGTGCACACTAAAGAAGACTTCAAAGTAATTGAAATAGTGGATGACACAACACCATATCCAACATTTCTTAGCTTGTATTGGTCATTTGATAACAAGGCTATAATCAACCTAAAGAAATGGAAAATGACATTTGAGTCAGGATAATACAGGGTCATTGCACCATTAGACCCATCGGAAGGGGAGAAGTTTGTAGAGCCTACTTGCTTGGACTTGGAGGAAATTAGCTAGTTGTATAGAACAACTACGTGGGATGAGGATTACATAAAACCAACTGCAGATGGGATAATTAGTTAGAAGAGCATTACTTCATGTATGTCAGACTCAGATATAGGTTTAGAAAACTAGCAACAAAGGCTACACAAGTTTCCATAAGAAGATGCACAAGAATAGACCATGCAGTAAGATGGGTAGATACAAAGATAAGGGAGCCATCGAGATTTCATGGGGTAAATGATATAGAAGAAATCTTGACACAGTATGATGATTAAGTGTTAGAAAATCAGAGACTCTTAGAGTTGGATATAGCACTTAAGGCCACACCTACAAGATGGTGGGGCTCACACAAAGAAACAATCAAGGATTGGTACCAATGTATGTGGCTACTTCTCATAAGGTTTGGTGCAGAACATAGAAGCAACCAATAACATAAGTACGATGGACAGGGGGCACCAACAAAACACTTAGAGAAGTGCAAAGTGTTGTGGAAAATGACACCCATAAAGGAATGACCTCATCATTTCATACATACCTTAGAGGGAATCCCAACAAACTGGTATACAGACCAAGAATTGCGCAAAGGAACTACGAGATGGACAATACTACAACAAAACTTTGCAGTCACTTTCACATTTGAACATGAGAACCCCAACATAGATGCAACACTTAAGCAAATAAGAGGCGTGATATTCATTAAGGAACTAGAATTTGAACTCATAATAGAAGAGAAACAGTGGAACAAACATACAGTAAAACAATTACTGTCATGCTACCATGTGTAGGAAGAAGTACCATATAAAGATTATTTGTGTGATATTCAGATTGAGGAAGCTAAAGGTGAAAGATAAGTGGAAGTTCCACCTCTAGAATCAAAAGTAATTGCTACGCTGATAAAGGTGAAGAAATTCAACATTGGGACAGTTGGGAATCCCAAAATGGCCAACATTGGAGACTATTGGGATGAGAAAATAGTGGAAAGCATAAAAAAGTTACTACACGAGTACAACAAACCATTCCCCCCAACGTTCAAAGAAATGAAGGGAATAGTAGGAGATCTAGGTGAAATAAAGATACCACTCAGAGCCAAGGTAAGAATGATCAGACAACAACTGTACAAACTAAATCTAATATATAAGAAAAAATTCAAAGATGAGATCAATAGGATGCTCGAAGCCGGAATCATCGAACCTGTGGAAGAATCAGAATGAATAAGCTCGATGGTAGTTCAGGAGAAAAAACAAGGAGGGATAAGAATATGCATTGACTTGAGGAAGTAACGATGCATGCCTACATGATCCATTCCCTACACTCTTCACAGATGAGGTTTTGGAGAATGTAGGAAGACATGAAGTTTATTCATTCACCGACGGATTCTTAAGATACCATCAGATCAAGATAGCAACGAAAGACAGATACAAGACCACTTTTTATACAATATGGGGATCCTTCCAATACACATTCATGTCATTTGGACTAAATAATGCACCAACAATATTCTATAGAGTAGTCATAGCTTCGTTTAAAGAATTTATCCACCAATTTCTAGAGGTATACTTGGATGATTGTACATTCTATATTCTGTTGAAAAACCATGTATAGGTCTTGTGGCTAATGTTAGAAATATGCAGACAGTGCCAGATATCATTAAACATCAAGAAGTGCATCTTAAGAATGCCATTTGGGATAATATTGGGCCATATAGTATGCAGGCAAGGTTTACTAGTAGATCCTGCCAAAATTGCAATAATCTCTAACCTGCCACCACCAAAAATAGTTTGACAACTAAGAGCGACAATGGGATGCACAAGATACTACATAAATTTTATAAAAGTGTATGCGCAAATGACCACACCAATGGAGAAATTGTTAAGGAAAGATACAAAATTCTAGTGGAATAAGGATTGTCAACACGGTCTCGATACACTGAAAGAAAAGATGGTAACAAAACCAATACTAGTATTCCCAGACTGGGAGAAGAAATTCCACGTACATGTAGATGCATCGACCATATCACTTGGAGGTATTTTGGCACATCCAAGAGTAGGAGAATTGGATCATCCTATAGCATTTTCTAGTAGAAAACTGTCAAAATCATATCAAAACTGCAACACTACAGAGAGGGAAAGCCTAGCTATGGTCTACACGCTAACGAAGTTCATACATTACTTATTGGGAAAACATTTTAAGATGTTCACATACCATTAAACACTCAAATACCTAGTCAACAGGCCAGTGTTTGGGGGGAGAATATATCGATGGCTACTGTTATTTCAAGAATTTGATTTTGAAGTAATAGTCAAGCCAGGGAAGCTGAATGCAGGGCTTGACCACCTATAAAGGGTCACGAAAGGAGAGTAACCTACAAATTTAGAGGACAAATTTCTGGATGCACAATTATTTTCAGTCCAGGTCATCAATGAATACTTTGCAAACATCATCCAGTACTTGAGTACAGGAACAACAACACATGAATATATCACAACATAGAATAAAAACCTGGTATTCTAAGTTGCAGATTATTAGTTGATTGTAGGAAACTTACACAAAATGGGCATAGATAACATATTGATAAGATGTGTTCTAGAACATGAAAGACCAAGGAGTTTAGCATAATATCGTGAGGGAATAGCAGGAGGACATTATGTAGGAAAATCTACCACGTAGAAGGTATTGCGTGTAGGACTATGGTGGCCAACTATTCAAAGAGACTAAAAAGAGTATTTTCATAGATGCGATGGATGTTAGAGGGTTGGTAACCCTAATAGAAGGGATGAGATTCTCTTGCGACCACATGTAACTTTGCAGGTATTCAATATATGGGAAATAGATTTTGTGGGACCAATTAACCCACCAGCAAAGAGGATAGGAGCAAGGTACATTATCACTACAACATAATACCTGAAAATATGGGAAGAAACAACACCAGTCAAATATTGCAGTGCAGAGAAAATAACACACTTTCTATTTGAGCAAGTGATCACTAGATTTGGTTTCCCAAGGATTTTGATGAGTGGCCAAGGCACTCACTTCATTAACAACACTATTCAGGCTATGAATGAGGAATTTGAATTCCAACATCAAAAGAGTACACCATATCATCCACAAACGAATGGAAAAGTAGAAGCCTTTAACAAAATCCTTGAAAATGCACTGATGAAGATCTGTACTTTTAATAGGGATGATTGGGACCTAAAAATACTAGCAATATTGTGGGCATACAAGACCACATGCAAGAAGTTGATAGGACACATGCCATTTAGATTGGTATATGGAAAAGAATCAGTGGTGCCATTATAATTTATGGTACCCAGTTTGTGCATAGTAGTGATTATGAACATGACAAAATGAGGCACAATACAACATAGGCTGAATCAACTGATGATCATGGAGGAATATAGGATCCTCATAGGGTTCCACCAACAAGTTTAGAAAGCAAGGGACAATTGTTGGCATGATAGACATATCAAGAGGAAAAATTTCAAGGAAGGAGACTTAGTGTTGATGTATGACAGTAAATCCCTTCAACATCCAAGACAAATCATAATTCATTGGTTAGGACCATATGAAGTAAACATTGTCACGGATGGGGGAGCTGTATAGTTGAAGTACTTTGGCGGCACATAAATCAGAGGGATGATCAATGGGAGAAGACTGAAGATTTACAAGGAAATCCGACCACCTGCAACTTGAAATTTGTCGCGCAGTTAAAAAAAAAACAACTATGGTCTATGACGATATTGTAGTGAAGATATTGGAAGCACTCAAGGAGAATACCACAAAGAACAAAACACAAGAAATAGATCTCATGAAGAAGTTCCAAGTGATCACAAGGGATATTGACAGAGCACATAGGGTTTAGGTTGCTTGGGATGAGCCACATGTCAGTGTTGGGGGCCTGTTGGAAGTAGGTTGAATCATAAAGAAATGTTATTTTGGGAAGAAAGGCATGCACGAGGAAAGCTACAAATGGAAGGAAAAACAACACACGCACATGCATGCAAGTCCTAACGATGTTATATTAGTCTTTTTTTAATGCATTGTAATGGCTAATAAGCTAAACACACACACACACACACACACACACACACACACACACACACACACACACACATATATATATATATACCATGGAGGTCTAGGGTATCAGGGAACAAGAGAAGTAGTTTCTTAGTCTGAAGAGACGACGGGAGGAAGGAGTCCTATTTTGATAACTAGTTTTTAATATCCTGTCATAGGACCTATTTTTGTAAGCTATTGAGATGTAGAGGGTCAGAAGGCTGGATCACGATGGTTATATAACAGGCTCAGGAGCCTGGTGTGATCTATTCCACCTCATAATAGATCTCGACCTGAATAAGAACGAGATGTAAATCACGTGACGCTGTAATTTTGGAACTACCATAAATGAAGAGATTGAGAGCGAGATCTTTGTGGATGTAGCCTAGGGGGGGTGAACCATGATAAAACCTGTCTTATGTGATTGAATGATTTTGTCTCTTTTACTGCTTATGATTAGATGTTATCATGATGAATGAATAAACTAAGTAGTTTGATTACATCGCATGCATAATTGGGAATGACAATATATTTCTTTAATAAGTTAAATAGAACTCTCAGCACACACTTCACAGATATCCATTCAATCCTAGACTGCAAACACCTGAGTATTACAGTCATCGATTAAGACTATATCGGGTGAGACTACGCAGTGTACTCTGTGCACTATGTTGCCTTCTGGTTTACCAGGAGGGCTAATAGTTTTAGAGGATTTGTTGGATCCCCGGTAGAACTGAACCTATGCCAATTATGTTAAAGGTATAGATCAGATAAATTAAACCAAAACTTAGACTCTGATTTAAATCCATAAAATATAAGAAAGATCAATGATGTAGAAACTAGTGTTACCATCGCTACCACAAAATTCCATCCATAGGAATGGGAGGACCCTAAAGAAGGGGAACATTTTTTCCACTCAAAGATGTGGGTGAAGGGAATTCCACTCTATTTCATTGTTCATAATGGTAGATATAATAATTTGATCATAGAAGAGTTGGCAAGAGGTTGAACTTGAAAATGACACAACATCCTCAGCCATACACCATTGGTTGGCTCAGCTAGAGATGAGACATCCATGCCAACCATCAATGTCACCTACACTATGAAATCAAAACCCTTCAAAGACAAGGTATCGTGTGATTTTTCCCCACTTGAAGTTTTTTATGTTTTCCTAGGACAACCATATATGTGGAAGCATCATGTTTTTTATGAATCTAGGCCCCATAGTTTCATTATTACTTTGGGATATTAACTCTATAGGGTACCAGAGATAGTCCCAAATACTGCGGTCTCTTTGATCTCTGTGAAGCAGTGTAGAATGGTGGTTTATCATACCAGGAGATTTTTCCTCTATATGGTTTGATTATAAGGTAAATATAAGGTCACTACAGCCACCAAAAACTCTACACAAGGTCTCTCTTCCCAACAAAAATAGGTGGACGAAATAGTCAAGGAGTACAAAGACATATTCACCTCACCTACTGGGGTTCATGTGCACTGTCAGGTAAAGCGCTCAATTGATATGACACCCAATTCTCCTTTTCCTAATGGAAATGTATACATATATTCTATTATGTATAATTAAGAAATCAAACACCAAATCAAAGATTTGATTTTGAAGGGCCACATTAGACCAAGATCCTAACCTTGCGGGATCCTAGTTGTTTTATTACAGAAGAAGGATGATCCATGGAGACTTTGTATTGATTATAGATCCCTAAACAAAATCATAGTAAAGAATCCATACCCAATTCTACAGATTGATGATCTTCTCAATCAACTCAAGGGAGCCAATTTTTTCAGTAAGATTGATCTGAAGTTAAGATACCACTAGGTACCGATTGAGAAAACTAATGTGTGGAAGACATCCTTCGAGTCCAAAGAAGGCCTCTTTGAGTGGTTGGTTATTCCTGTTTTCTTGACTAATACCCTAGCCACATTCATGAGGATGATGAATGATATATTACGACCATTCAAAAACTTCTTTGTGGTTGTATATTTGGATGATATCCTCATCTTCAACAAGACTTGGGAGGAAAATTTGGAGCATATTCAATAGGTATTGGGAACCCTCCAACAACACAATTTATAGGCCTATTTGGAGAATTGTTCCTTCAACATGCATAGAATCCAATATTTGGGATACATCGTGGATGCACAGGGTGTACATGTGGATCCATCCATGATTGGACGGCCCCAAAAACCATGACCAAGCTCCACAAATTTTTGGGAATTGAGAGCTTCTATCGATGGTTTGTGCTGGGGTTCTCTCATATCGCTTGGGAACTGATACAGGTGACCAAGAGTGGTGAGAAGCCCGCATTTGTGTGGTATGAACCCCAAAATAAATCATTCAAGGATTTGAAATCCCTCCTCTTCCCTGCATCAGTCATCATTCTTCTAGACCTATAAGAACCATTTGATATTGAGAAAGATGCTTCATATTATGTTATCGGTGCATTCCCCACTTAGCATGGAAATCGAATAGCCTATCATAGTGAAACTCTATATGATGTTGTTTGAAGATACCCCACCTATGACAAAGAGATGTACCCCATTGTGTGGGCATGTCAACAGTGGAAGCATTAAATTTTGGGAAAGGAAACAATCATCCACACTAATCACATGCCTATGCAATTTATGCAGACACAAGGAAAGTTACAAAATGGCTTCCATCGGAAGTGGTCCACATAGATGCAACAATTCCACTTGAATATCAAGTATAAGAAGGGTAACACCAACCATGTCATAGATTGCCTCAGTCGACCCTAGATGGTAGTGTTAACCACATTTCTTAACTCCCATGGACATGAGACATCTGGATGGCCACAATTGTAAAATGATGACTCTGAATTTTCTGTTTCCTATAAGACATTGAGCATAAGAAAAAATATTCATAACTTTCATATTGAGGATGGATTATTATGCCATTTGAGCCATCTCTATGTTCCTTCTGTTAGATCTGATATCTGCATGGTCAAATTTTTGTCTTAAAGATTCATATTTTTCCTATATACTCAAAATACATCCTTCATATATCGTTTTGTCTATTATTAGGTATTATGAGAGGTTTTCAAGCTTGAAATTGAGGTTTTGAAAGATGCGCTACAAGAAGTTTCCGCAACAGCTTGTTTTCAAGAAAATGACATAGTTTTTGGTTTTGGAGATGGTTTTGCGTTTATAAGGGATGCATTTAAACATTCTGTAGCCTTCATACACCATTTTTTATCATCGTAAAATATTTTTGGAGCAGTCATGTATGAAAAAGGAGAAACCAGATTGTTGAAAATAGGGGATTTTCTGGAAATGATTGTTTTTATAGTCAAGTTAAAACTCAACCTATGACCAAACAAGGAGGAATTTGTGAAAACCAAAAGAACATTTTCTCAAGAATGAGCTCATCTCCAAAACCCTCTCATTTTTTACACATGTGTCATGGTTTGGGAGATATAAGCAGATCTTTACAACTCATTTTTTAGATTTGAAAACACAAGAATTTTCCTGTTTTAGTAAACATATTTGGGAATAGATTACAAGGATATGGAGAGGTATTTTGAAAACTTGAAAGAGTATTTTTCCAAGAAAGATCTATTACAAAAACACCTCTCTCATGTTTTACACATATATTATGGTTTGGGAGATATGAAGTGATTTTCCATCCCTATTTTACATAAATTCACCATATGCTGTGAAATGGGACAATCAACCCTTAGATCGATTCCACACGTTCCACGAGGAGGTGTCAAGTCAGGAATACACATGGATGTTCAAAGAGGATATTTTTTCTAAAGATACTAAAAGATTTTATTTTATTTGAATGTATTTAATTCTTTAAATGTCAAACCCTAGATTTTAGGTATGGGACCGGTTTTCCATATTTTTTGTAATCTTGTTGATATGACTAAGTGAAAATTCAACCCTAGGAGGTGTCATCTATGTCTATTTTGAGTAGATAAGATCCAAATTTTGATGATCTATTTTCTATATATATATATATATATATATATATATATATATCATGGAAAATCGTATGTAAAAGGGGGGTTCAATCCGAGGGATTGAGAGAGAGTTGCAGAGGGTCAACAACCTATGTAATATTTTGAAAACCCTTATGCAGTAATTCTATAGAAAGATTTGAACTGATAACAAATATTATGATTAATGTTTTTTTTCCTTATCCTCAGTTCATCATTTATTTCTTTTTCATTTGCTTAAATGTGTTTTGATGCTATAGGAGGTATGTATGCAATTCGGTGCTAAGAAGAATGTAGTATAGGATATACTGTAGTTTTCACCACCGACCACATTTGATACTTATATTCACTGTTAGAAATGGTTTATGAATGTTGATTATTCTTCCCTGTAAGTGTATCAAGGATAAGGGTGTTTTTTTATTAACTAACAATTTTTTTTTCTTCATTTCCTCATTCCATTTCTCTATAGCCTTAGAGTTGATCTAAGTTTTAGTAGCTAGACCTTCTTCCCATAGAATGCTAATACAAGGTTATTTTTTTTTTAGTGGACTCCATGCCCAATGGCCAGCTATTGATTTGAATTCATCTCACTACCTTCATGCTAATCCTACCACTCTCTAAGTTTTCCTAAAACCAATTAAATGAAGGTCTGTTAGGATTGACTCAATAGAAGTCTTGAGTCAACTTATAGTGCTAACACCTTCAAGAGAGAATTAAAATATGATCTAGGAATCTCATTAAAGATGGGAAACATGACATTTCAGTGTAGAAAAGATAATGGAAGATCTGCAGAAGCATTCTTTTTGGCCGAATCTTTGACAATGTTTTTGCAAGTACATCAAATCTTCCACCACCTCTGCCATTTCCAAGCCTGCCATCACGAAATAGGGGATATACACCTCTCTTCCTACTCTGTATAGGACTTGGGAGTCTATATCCATGGAATACTTGGCCATCATGGTCATTGATCGATTCTCTAAGATGGTAATTTTGGCACACTGCAAGAAGAGCATCAAAATCGAGGCCACTGCCAAGATCTTCTTCACACATGTTTGGGCTCATTTTGGGCTAAAAAATAATATTATCTATAATCAAGAAAGTAGGTTCCTGAAAACATTTTGGTCCAACCTATGGCTGATGATGAACACCAAGCTAACCAAATCGACTACCTTCTACCCACAGTCTGATTGAAAAACAAAGGTAGTCAACAAGATGATTGTCCATATCCTGTAAATGTATAATTCCAAACATCCATGCACATGGGATGAAATGCTTCATTATCTTTAGGGTAGCTACAAAATATCCCTCCACAACTCTATTTGCCAGAACCCTTTTCAAGTGTTCTTGGGGTTCCAACCATTGGCCCCCATTGACATAGCTCTTCCTATTGCAACAACATAGGTAGAGTCCTCCCATGCTCAGACATAGGTTGGTTGGGTATCAAAATTTTTTGAGTGAATTCAAAACATACACCAACAATTTCATGATATTGTGCAGAAACCCAATTCCAAGTATAAGCAACGCTACGATCAACATCAGGTACTACAAAATTTTTAGGTGGGAGATAAAGTCTGGTTGCATTTGCAGAAAGAGTGCCTCATGGGACCCCATCAAATGTTTCTCCCACTCTGATATGGGACTTACACCATCATGATGGTAGTGGGTGAGAATGTTTTTTAATTAAGTATTCATCATTTCATTGGCTTTCACCCGATATTTAATGTGGAATTGATCCAACCATATTTTCCTCCCCTCCTTGACACTTCAGATGCATCCAAGAAGTTTCCCCCTACATAAATCAACCCTTCCTGCATTGAACATGATACATTTGATCATATCATGGACACCAAGACAAAGGATACCCTCCAATAGACTATCAAACTCTATCAGCTTGTCAAAGTAGGAAAATTTATTCATTAGGGCAAGTGGCTCACCAGGAGTTAGGTTCAAAAACAATTTCCTCATATGATGTAGGCACTTGATTTAATGGATACCATTTCTTCCTAAGGGAGAGGAATGATCCAAGTGGATATTTTTGGTCACCCACCTATTCCACTGGCTCAAAGACCAATTTCCATTTTGGCCGTTTTTCCTAGTTTATTGGGTCCTAAACTTTTGGGGCCATTTTGAGGCCCTAAACAATGTTTTTGGGCCCTCCATAGTCACACTGTATGATTTATCCAAAGTGTGATGAAAAAATATACATTCCTTGTATATTTATTTCAAATGAGATATCGTGTGCCTAAAAGGAGATCGTATGCAAAATTTACAACCCCAGGAAGTTGATGTACCGATTTGCACCATCAAGGCCCACATGAATTTTGGCACTTCATCTCCTAGGGATAGGTTTTTGGATGTTTATGGTTTTATCATTTAGTATTTATGTAAAAAATATTTTGGAGCCTCATTTTAACCAACTTCTTGTGAATGAGTTTAGTCGACACATCTCTTCTCAGAGACAAGCTACCACCATTCTAGATAGCTTGTGTGTTTTTTCATTTTACAGTCTTTTGTATTTCAAACAGTCTTTAATAGAATCTTATATTTATTTTATTATTGTGTTCCTTGCCATATCTATGTGTAATTATTTTTTATATCTATGTTATATCTCTTCCTTGATATCGTTCCTAAAATAATCCATATCATAGGTTGATTTTCCCATTTTTTTAATCACATAATTGTTTATTGGTGAATACCGTTGGGAATCCCTCTTGCATTAAAAATTCCCCAATACCTTTGCCAAATGCATCACTTTCCAATATGAATATCTTGGTGATGTATGGTATGGATAGGATTGGAATAGTACACATG
Organism: Picea glauca; assembly: GCA_000966675.3. NCBI lineage: Eukaryota > Viridiplantae > Streptophyta > Pinopsida > Pinales > Pinaceae > Picea > Picea glauca. The sequence continues at coordinate 325,036 of JZKD02S1729292.1, forward strand.
GCCTCTTTTAAATCCTGAAAGGCCTATTTCACAACATTGTTCCATCTGAAAGCATTTTTTTTTACTAAGGTTGAGAGGAGGATTGAAATTTTACTATAGTTCTGCACAAACTTCCCATTGTAGTTAGCGAGGCCAAAGAATCCTAAAAAAAAAAAATAGATTCTTAGGGCATGGATATCCTTTAATCTCTCAAATTTATTAGGATCAACATGCACTCGTTTCCTTTAACAACGAAACCTAAATATTTCACTTTAAATGCACCAAAAGCACATTTGGAATGTTTGAGGAACAATAGATGATTGTAAGGGAGTTGTATATCCCATTCCACTTGTGCCACATGTGTATTCTAATTTTTATTGTATTTCAAGATTTCATTAAGGAAGAAAAGGAAAAAATGGCATATAATGGGTTAAAATATTTTGTTCACGAGGCTTTGAAATTCAAATAGTGAAGTTCAAATTCAAATTGTAATTTGGTGATAACCTAAATGAAGTTAAATTTTAGTGAAGAACTATTCTCCATGTAACTTATCCAAGAGTTCACTAATAATTGAGATGGTAAATTTATCTTTCAATGTCAATTTGTTAAGGGAAAAAAAATTAGGACACATGCACCAAGTACCTTGTTTTTTTAGAACCATGATAATTGAATATGAATAGGGGATGTACTATGATAGATATAAAATGATTCCAAAAATTCCTAAATGATACTTTTGTTGGGTATGAATTATATTCTTTGGATGATTAGCTCTAGGGGTTTGGGGGAGGAACGCCTAAGAAAAACAATTTGGGTTGTTTTTGGTATGATTTTGGCCTCTCTTTGGTGTTTTTCAGCCAATGGTTTTTTGTCCCATTGTAATGTAATTTTGGTTAAGTAATCTAATATATGTCAATGGATTAGGGTCTTGGATGTTGTAGGATCTTATATATCTTGTATTGTACTTGTGAAGTTAATACAATGAGAATTAGAGGTGTATCTCTAAACATTTTCTAGGTTTCCCAGTTAAGGGTTTTTAGGGTAAATTTTTTAGTACTATGTGTGATTGCTATTGTTTTCTTTATATTGCACAAATAATTTGTATGTGCATTTCTATATTTTAAAGGTTTAAAACCTACAATTGGAATTATAGAAGTTATTGGCTTCAGATGGATGCCTTTATTTCTAAGGGTTCGAGTATATTGAGTCTGTGATAAACCTGGTTTCAATGGGAGCTATGCAACGATGATTATTTTGATGAAAAAAAATGGTGCACAATTCTAAAATAAAGATCGAGAAATTTAATGGGATTTTTTTTTTGATTTGGAAGTTATGGAGGATATTTTGGTAGATAAAGAATAGTGGGTCACTCTAGATATTAGAACTACACCTACGGGTATGTCAAAGGAAGAGTGGATGAAGTTGGATAGGAAGGAAAATAGAACAATCCAATTGTGACTTTCTGATTCAATGTTACAAATGTCTCAGGAGAAGCTACAAACAAGTAATTATTGGATAAGTTAGGGGATTTTTATTATCCTACATCCTTGGCAAATGCAATTTTTGTAATAACCCTATTTCCCCAGCTTGTAAATATAACTATAACTTTCCAAAAGACTATGAGCAGACTGAATGTGTGTGGATGTTGGAATTAATGAACCTTTTGTTATAAAAGGTAATGTATGTATTTATGTTATTAATTAAAAATGGATAGTGTTCCATAACTATTGAAGGGGTTTCCCAAGGTAGATCATGATGTTATGAGAGACATAGTCAAGGGAACCAACAATGGTTGATATGACACCCACCAAACTAGTACCTTATTGTATTTAAATTACTTAGACCCAGAACAACCCTCTGACCTAGAAATAAGTTACCATTCAGGATGGTAGTTGGGAAGTCCTCCTTAAGAGTTAACGAGGAGATGGGAATAGTACCCATCTGAAACAATTCATTACCTTACCATGAATTGGGGATATGGACCCACATAATATTGCTAAGGAAGGAAAGAAAAGAAAGGAATTCATGGGCATAGGGGATTCACAAGGAGGATGAGTCGAGAGACCATTCGTCTTGAAGGAAAAGAGCACGTGCAACTCTCTAGTTCTGAAGAGAACTGAAAAAAAATCTTTCTTTGGGTGCAAGAAGTTGTTGGAAGCATTTTCAGTCCAAGTTGATAAATGGGGTTGCATAGAATACAAGTGACTAAGAAAGTACTCATTGCAGGCCTACTTTATTGGTGGAGAGAAAACTATTTTTTCAAGTCTCTATGCAAGGAGGATAGTGACCTTCATCCCTGAATGTTGCTAAATAGGAAGGAAGAGTCTCTCTCAGATAATCATGATCTAGCTAGGGGTGGCCAACGGTAAATCCATCTAGGAGTGGTTGTTCCTATGGTTGGGTGGAAATTGGTGGATTACTGAGAGGGTGGTGTTATCGAACTAATCGATAGGTGTGGACACTAACAGATTGCCCTAGATCCACCTGGACCTAGAACAAAACAGGACAGAACATGACGCTTTCCTTAAGTTTTAGATATTGAATTTACTAACTAAAGAGGGATGGGTGAAATACCGTTTAAATGTCGCTTCCTCTCGTCATCACCATCCTAGCTCCATTCCAATGCTCATACAATGATGATCCTGCAAAAGAACGCAACCAACCAAAGTGATAGAAATAGCATAAACTCAATATAAACCTATGTATGTGATCAAGGAATCATACAATAAAACACAACAAGATTTATAGGAAAGAATCATATTACTGTATCATATTAAATTTGAAAGAGAGATTACAACCATGGCCTTGATGTCGTAAGGTCCCTTCCAACTTTCCTTCGTTCCCCACACACTTTCACTCCAAGAATTCTTAGAGCGTAGATATGATAGCTACTCATAATATATCTTGACAAATCAAATCTTAAATCCACTCTAACCAAGCTAATAATTCCAAGCCAAATCCCAAGCATTATCATCCAATAACTGCAGAGTAACTAAGAAATGAAAAAATGAACAAACATACACATACGCAGTACATCAATGTTTTATGTGGAAACCCAAATTGGGAGAAAACCATGAATTTTTTTTTTCTTATATGTCTTGAAGAATTACATTCATTGGAAGCACCAAATTCCTTTGTGTTCTAGCTGCAACTGTAAGGAGGCTCCAACCCCCTAGTTTCTCAGGCTACAACCTGAGAGAAGCTCCAACTCCCTAATTCTCTGGCTACAACCAGAAGGAGGCTACGACCCCCTATGTTCTCCGGCTACAACCACCTGTCCTTTCCCCATCCTACCACCCTGAAGTAGACGTAGAATGATGGAACCAATGTCAACCTATCACTGTGAGATAAACCGGTCTAAACCTTTATGAATAAATCTGAACCATGCATCAACCATGCATCAACATGTACCTCAATCTATAATCAACTTGTACCATAAACAAGTGCATCAACCATGCACCAACCTATACCAAATAACCTATAATCAACATGTACCATAAACAAGTGCATCCATCCATGTACCAATTATGTACCAATCATGTGTTAACTACTCATCAATTATGACTCATCAATATGTACCAACATCATCAACTATACACCTCATGTATGTGCCAACTCATCAACTACTTGTCTCAACCATG
>JZKD02S1729292.1:353146-373452 GCA_000966675.3 Picea glauca
AAGGTGAATTAATCTCGATCGTTCGAGAGTTGCACGTCCGATTCCGAACCCCCCCCCCTCATCGCTAAAGGCATAATGACAAGGGGGCTCCGGAATGAAGCCTCGACCGTAGATCTCGGCGGGTGGAATCTAGTCGTCCAAATCTTCTCACTACTTACCTTAATGTGCATTCATGCCCCAGCTTAAAGTTGACATATCTTCCTCACATCTCACAGTCATCCTAGACCCTGGATTCTCTGAAAGGATCCTGTCCGTTCATCAGGATTTATCATCACGAGAGTATGAACTCTCGACCACAGGACTTCTGAATTCTCAATCCCTGATTTCCTGAAATGGGAAATCTCTCAACACGTAACCTACCGAGATCGGACGGTCCAAAACCGCTTCGGGGTTTCCACCATGGAACATCCCGATCTCTCATCACCAGGACTCTCGAATTCGTGATTCCTGATTTCCCAAAATGGGAAATTTCACGACACGTAGCCTCCCGAGATCGGACGGTCCAAAACCACTTTGGGGTTTCCACCATGGAACATCCCGATCTCTCGTCGCCAGAAATCCTGAGTTCTCGATCCCTGATTTCCCAAAATGGGAAATCTCTTGACACGTAACCTCCTAAGATCGGATGGTCCAAAACCACTTAGGGGTTTCCACCATGGAACATCCTGATCTCTCATCACCAGAACTCCCAATTTCTCGATCCTCGATTTCTTGAAATGGGAAATCTCTCGACAGGTAACCTCCTGAGATCAGATGTTGTAGATCTATTTCGGGGCTTTCACCCCTATTCACTGGGGGTTTAAACCTCAAGTAAATCCTAACAGACCCAACGACTGTCGGGTTTTCCAGTCGAGATCTGATGGCTCAGATTGGTTCTTTCCTGTGCATTCTTCCATGACTTCCTGGACGTGGAAAAGTCAACGATCCAGATACTCCCATGGACCTTGGGGATCTACAATCCCGATTTTTTCGCTACCCACAAAGACACATAAAAACAAAGGGGTAAGGCATTTAACACCCTACATACTCCTACCAATCTAACGATCATGCGTGACCACAGGTTTCCCGATGGAATCTCATCCATTGATCAATACCTATCAGGGTTAAGGCACTTAACACTCCATCTTCTTCTTCCGATATGACGGTCGTGAGTGACCACAGATCTCCTGACGAGATCTCATCCATCGATTCGATACTTCATCCTTATGCTACCATCTCGGGTTTTCAAGAGGATTGTTCCTCCTCGTGCAGGGTTACTAAAGCCTTGTGCCTTCACATTCTCTTTCCCTATTCTTGATGGGATTTTCAAGGAGGGTATCTCTATGGGGAGGTTTTTACCCAGGGTGCTATCTGAGGTAGATAAAGGTACCTTTCTCCCATGAATCAGACATGTAGTCTGAATTAGATCAGTATGCATATAAATAGTGATTTATGAAGACCTAAGACATACGTAGTCTTTCCATTATAAACATGCATCTACCAGTACTGATCCAAACACCATACAGACATTCCTACTCTGAAATCATTCACCATTTCACAGCTTATAAACATAAATGTCAGAATAAATATATATTTCAAGATGCCAGAGGCAAAACACTTATCAGAAATAATACCAGGGGTTATGCAACTGTTGAGAGGGGTACTCGTTTCCACCCAAACGTAGGCTCAACGACTCCCAGTGGATTTACCACTAGCCACCCCCGAGATGAGACCACGATGTTGTGAGACTACGTCTTTGTTTTCCAGTGACCAGGAGTGAAGGTTACTCTCCTCCCTCCCTGCTATCACCCACTCTGCATATAGCCAGAGTTCTCTTCCTCCCCTCGCGTCTACCCCCCAATCGCTCCTCCCCCACCCCTTATCCTCGTGCGAGGTTGCGTGTGGCACGATTTCCCTCGGGATGGTCAGACCTGATGGCTCTATGGATGGGCGGTTCACCTCCCCATCCCTCATTAATTCCTGAGGAGCCATCTACCTACCAGCCTACAAGACCTTTTTAATTCGGGGCCAGTGAGCCGCTTTTGGTTCTTCAGGCCAGTGAAGTCCAAGTACGGTATTTATATTTGGTGGAAGTTAACGCCACCTTTCCAGGTGCCTTCCACTGCCTCTCTGCAGCCATCGTGGTCTCTTTTTCAGCACATCCCCTCTCAGCAGTCATGCTATATATATATATATATATATATATATATATATACATATCCATAATATTATTTACATTCATCGACCTTTTTCACAAGGTCCATTCACATCACATTTATGAGTTTTCCACAATACTTGGACAGTATAGTTATTTTTACAGACTGGGGGAAATAGGGTGTTACATCGGCTGTGTTACAAATTGGTATCAAAGCATGGTTACAACACTTGGCCTGCCTGGGATCATGAACAAGTCGCAAAAATATCTTGTTAGATAACTTTTAAGGGTAACACCATATCTTACCTGATTCATAAGAATATTATTTAAGCCTCTACTAAAGAGAGGAATGAAACCTTCTAACATTGTAATATGTTTTTAAAATATGAATTGTGTGCTACTAGTGTTATAGATAAAGAAGTCGACTTCACTTTGCAAATTGTAGGTGTTGTTCATAAACTCGTAGATAATTAAGTAGCATAAAATGTTTTATCATCACTCAAGTAGTCAGTGGACAATAGGAAAACTACAATGTAAAGGATGGTGACACACCATGAGTTGGGGGAAACCTCCCACAATAGATAAGAACAATATGATGAGAGGAGGGCAATGGAAACCCCTCCAGAATTTGCTAAAATTGTAAGAAGCCTCATGGCGTAATTACAGAGTTGTAAGGATAACAATGAAATGATGATAAATGAATAGGCAAATAAAAATGAAATTAACGTAGTCCTACTTCAAAGCCTATCATATATAAAAAGAAAACTGCAACATGGACCAACAACCAGTCATGTGGACAGACATCATACTAAGAAAAATCCAAGTCCACCTGAGATACAAAAGCATGGTCCTGAAAGTGGCCACACCAGGAGGAGTACCTCGAAAAAGGCCCAATATGGATCTGAGATACACTTAACGAAATTAACCTTTGATGAGGAAACTAACAACTCCAAGGAATCTTATAGTAGCAAAACTAATTCATATTCCCAGAGGAGAAGAAACAAGAGGAAACATTCCAAGATCCATGACCCTGAAGAGTTTAAGAAATTGAAACCACCCACTTTTAATAGAGAAAATAAAAAAGGGGAAGAAACTGAAGTTTGGTTGCTCGGCTTGAAGAAGTACTTAAGATTCCATGACTACTCTGAAAACTTAAAGGATCAAATATCCATTTTCAACTTACACAAAAAGGCCTCCGTTTGGTGGGAGGACCTTATGAATGTGAAAGGAATCCATGATAAGGACTTGTCATGGAAACAATTTGAGAAATACTTCAAGAAGAAGTACTTTTCAGAAAAACACTGTGATGGGAAGACTAAGGATTTCTATGAACTCAAGTTAGGACAACTCACAATAGATGAATATATCAACAAATTTCTTGAGTTGATAAGGTATGTGCCCTCCATAAATGAATAAAAGGTAAAGATGCAACGATTTATTAGTGGAATTCCTCAGTTCTTCCAAGATAAAATTGAATTTGATGAACCCAAGACCGTAGAAGATACTATCCAGAAGGCAAGGTACTGATATGAGAAATTCAAGAATAATACATAACCTCATTAGAACTGGAAGAAGAAAAACAATTAGGTATTCAATAATAAGGATTTTAAATCCTCAAGACTTAAGATCCATGGTAAACTTTCTAAGATGAGCATTCCTACTAAAAATGTATATCAACAGAATTTCCCATCTCAGAGTGGTAATAAACCCTTTGGATTAGCCCCAGGTAAGACTGATAACACAAAGAGAGAACCCTTGAAATGTTGCGGTTGTGGAGAAGACCATTTTTTGAGGGACTGTCCACATAGGAAACATAACAATAGGAGGGTATACAATGTCCAAGAGGCTACGATAGTCAATTATGTGTCTAGGAGCATGCCACAAATTTATGCAGCCTTGGATAATAGACAAGCTGACCACCAAGCTTCAGTGGTGGAGATGGAAGGTATGATTTCCAACCATCTAGTTTCCATTTTAATTTACCCTGGTTCTAATATGAGTTATGTTTCCCCTCAAACTATTGAGAAATCTATTTTGTATCAAGTAAAACATGTTAAATCATGGATAGTACAACTAGCCACTAGAACCAAAAGAAAGGTAACAAAGGTCATACCAACATTCCAATTCATTTTGAATGGATTATCCACTCAAGAGACCCTAAACATGCTCCTTTTAGGATCTTATGACCTTTTGATTGGCATGGACTAGTTGGTTTCCCATAAAACCAAGTTGGTCTGTAATAATAAAACTTTGGAGTGTGAATATGTAAAAGGGAGAAAAATAACCCTACAAGGAATTTAAAATATTGTCTCGGTGATAAAAATACCATCCCTTCAAGTGAAGACGTATTGCAGAAAAGGATGTCCTTTGTATGAAATACAAGTGTTGAAATCTTTTGAGAAGAATAAACCAATCCTAGAAGACCATCCCATATTAAGAGATTACAAATATGTGTTTCTAGAAGAGATACCAGGTCTACCTCCAATCAGAGATATTGAATTTTCAATAGAACTTGTATTGGGAGCGGTGTCAGTGCCTAGAACACCCTATAGGATGAGTACACCAGAGCTATTTGAGCTCAAAATACAGCTAAAGGAGATGTTGAACAAAGGCTACATTCAGCCTAGTGTGTCTCCATAGGGAGCACCAACCTTGTTTGTGAAAAAAAAGGATCGCACACTAAGGATTTTCATAGACTATAGACAACTCAATAAGATGACTATTACGAATAAGTATCCCTTACCAAGGATCGATGACTTGTTTGACCAATTAAGGGGTGCTACAATTTTCTCCAATATTGACTTGAGGTATGGGTACCATCAAGTCCAAATTAAGGATGAAGAAATCCACAAAAAAACATTTAGGACAAGATATGGGCACTATGAATTTGTGGTGGTTCCATTTGGGATTACCAATGCACCAACCACTTCTTGTTCTTAATGAATAATGTACTCAGTAAATTCTTGGATAGATTTGTGTTGGGTTTCATTGATGATATCCTAATCTACTCTAAGAGTAGGGAAGAGCATGAATAACATATGAAGTTATTACTTCAAGTGCTAAGATAACATAATCTCTATGCTAATTTTATTAAGTGTGACTTTCTCCAAAAATAAGTCCATTACTTAGGCCATGCTATTTCTGAAGAAGGAGTGTCGGTTGATCTTGACAATATCAAATCCATTATGGATTGGCCTACCCCAAAGGATGTACCTAATATCAAACCCTTTATGGTCCTAGCAGGATACTATAGAAGGTTCATAAAGGGATTTTCCAAGATTAGTTTCACAATAACCTCCCTTTAGAAAAAGGGAATTAAATTCATTTGGACATCATAATGTGAAGAGATATTCCAAGAGATGTAATACCTTCTAACCAGTGCACCTATCATAAAGAGTGTAGACCCAAACAAGGAATTTTTGGTGTGTACAGATGCCTGGAAGGAAGGGATCAGAGGAGTCCTTATGCAAGGACACATGATTTGCTACTGTAACATCCCCAACATCCAACTGGGCTATGCCACATAAAAATTTCAAACTGTATACAAAATCAAAACATATACACACAAAAAATCTTGTGGAACTTTATATATATATAACTTAAAATATACAAATACATCCTGCAAATGCACAGATTCATACATAATAATAATAAAAATACACATCCAGCACACATAAAAATAACCCATAAAAATAAATGCATACATAATAATGAAACATGTAATTTAACACAAAATGGACACTTATGTTGGTAAAACTATCACCAACTGTTTGCATACCTTCCAAAAACCTCCCAGCCTTAGACCACACTGCCCATCACTCTCAGTAGTGGGTCACCCCTAAGCTGGGACTAAACTCTACCCGGGTAAAGGGATTCCTAACCAAGATGATGTATCTCAGACAACATGAAAAATTGTGTCATAGGTACCAACTTGAACTAACATCCTATTGTCCCTCATTCCTCACATGCATGTCCCACCCCGAGAAGTGTTCCCCTTATCTGCTCAACATTCATTCAACTTCCCCACTTCCTTTCCAGGGCTTTAACAACAGGCCAAATAGGAAGTCTCTGAGCCCTGTAGATACAGTTTGGCACCCTCGGGAAACTAATTACCAACAATTCTCTCACCTATAGAGAAATTGATCACATGTGTAACAACCCACCTCTTTAATATCCCATGGGTCTGACAACTCTCTTCTTTAGCCCATCTCCTAATATAACTAGGTATAGATACAGGAACGGGTATAGATACAGGTACAAATATAGGTACAAGTACATGTACAGTTATAGATACAGGTATAGGAAGGTAGGAATGACAACTGAATGAGTGAATGAATGATGATGGAATACCCCAAAATGAGATAAGTCCAATCTATATGTATGCATGTACCCAAATTGACACTTGTCATGTTGACAACTTCTTTGGCCCACTTGTCCCCATCCTTAGAACTTAGGATAAAATAATTATCCATACTTTATACTTTAAAGAATATTAATATAATATTCTTTTTTGGATTAATCACCCTAGCTTAGCCCCTTATCATTAAATTTTATCCCCCCCTTTCCCTAACTAGTGGAGTTTAGTCACCCATACTCTTTTATCATGGTTGTTCTACACACAACGATGTATTATATTAATGATAAGACATATACAAACCTAGTCTCACTAGCCTTTATCATCTGGGCTCTTTGGCTTAATTCAACACATAAGCATCCTAGCTTATAATAACTAGCTCACCAGCCTATAAAACACAACATATATGCAAAAGGCTCTTTGTCCTCAAAATCACGTGCATTTAAGTTTGTTGCATGTAGTATCTTCAAATGTGAAAACTTCATCAATTTAGTGCACAGTACATGTGCGCACTATACCATGGAAGGTGCATGCAAAATTATATCAAACAACTCACAAACTTAAGTACTTTTTCATTTTCATTTACAGTCGGGGTTCGTCTTAGGGGTATTACAACTATGAATCCAGAAAATTGGATGAGCATGAAATCAATTATGTGAACCATGATTTGGAATTGGATGCCATAGTAAATTCTTTAAAAATGTGGAGGAATTATCTCCTAGGTAGAATATTTTTTCTTATGATAGACCATAGTGGGTTGAGATATTTATTTGATCAACCAAAACACAATGCTAGATAAGCTATATGGATGGCTCTTCTTAGTGAGTTTGGTTTTGAAATCAAACATATAAAATGAAATAAAATAGGGTACTTGATTCCCTTAGTAAAGTATTAAAGTGATTCACTTGGAAACTGTAAGCACCTATAAATCAGACATCAAGGAGAGAGTCAAAAGTGCACAAGAAACATATGCATTTTTCAAGACTGTGAAATCATGCTTAGGGAAAGATCCCACGGGGTTGCATTATGAGGGTTATCAATTTCTAAATGATGGCTTGATAACTTACAAATATAGGTTGTATATTCAAAATTGTGATGACTTGAAGAGGCTCATAATGGATGAACTACACAAAATACCATATACCAGTCATCCTCGTTATCAGAAAATGATCACAGCCACTAGGAAACTATTTTGTTGTCCCAAATTGAAAAAAGGAAATAGATGATTACTTAGATAAATGTCTAGAATGTCAACAAATTAAATCAAAGAACCAACATCCAACATGGTTGTTGCATCCCCTAGAAATTCGAGAATGGAAATGGGAAACCATATCCATGGATTTCATCACAGGGTTACCAAAATCAACCAATTAGAATGACGCCATTATGGTAGTTTTGGGAAACCTGAGCAAGGATACTCACTTTATTCCCATCAAGTCAACCTGCAAGGCAATATATATTTCCATAATTTACATGAAAGAGATATTTAGGCTGCATGGAATGCCTAAGGAAATCATATCAAACAAAGACACAAAATTTACTTCAAATTTTTGGAAATCTTTGTTTGTTGGATTTGAAACTAAATTGTTATTTAGTACAACCTATCATTGTCAAATGGATGGTAAAACATTGAGGGTAAACCAAGTGTTAGAGGACATGTTAAGGATTCATGTAATGCATTATCCTATGAAGTGGGAAGAATACCTACCATTGGTATAACATGCTTATAACAATGGCTATCAAGTGTGATTGAAGATGATCCCTTTTGAGGCCCTCTATGGTAGACAATGCAATATTCCAATCAGATGGAATAATCCAATAGATAGAGTTTCAATAGGGCCATATATACTAAAGGAAATGGAACAACAAGTAGTTCAGATAAAAAAAAATATGAAAATAACTCAGGATAGACAAAAAATCTATGCAAATAGAAAAAGGACTCCTACAGAGTTCAAAGCAGGGGATTATGTGTATCTCTGAGTTAGGCCTAGGAAACGTTCCTTGAGAATGGGATCATGTTCCAATATGGCACCCAGTATTATGGACCCTTTGAAATTTTGAATAGAGTGGGACATGTAGCATATAGACAAGCACTTCTTCCCACATTGAAGGCACATAATGTTTTCCATGTTTCATTACTAAAGAAATATGTACATGATTCTAATCATATAATTGATTGGTCTTTTACTTAGGTGGAACCAGAGGGAGAATTCCTTCCAGAGATACAATGCATAAAAGAAAAGAAGGAAATCCCACTCGGGAACATAACCATTGCATAGGTCAAGGTGAAGTGGAAACACTTTTCTCCAAATGAAGCTACATGGGAATGGAGGATGCCATGAAACAAGCATACCCATTTTTGTTTACTTCTGTACATATAGAGCACATCGAAAGGTAGAACATCGAGGAAGATGTTCCTTTAAGGGGGAGGGTATCGTAATACCCCTATTTCCCCCAGCTTGTAAATATAACTATAACTTCCCAAAATACTATGGGAAGAATGAATATGTGTGGATATTGGAATTGATGAACCTTTTTGTTATAAATGGTAATGTTTGTATTTATGTTATTAATTAAAAATGGATAGTTTTGCATAACTTCTTAAGGTGTTTTCCAAGGTATATCATGATGTTATGATAGAGATGGTGAGGGGAACCAATAATGGTTGAGATGACCCACACCAGAGCAGTACCTTATTGGATTTAAATTACTTAGACCCAGAACAGTTCTCTAACCCATAAATAAGTTACCAGTCAGGTTGGTAGTTGGGAAGTCATCCTCAAAAGTTAATGAGGAGATGGGAATATTAGCCATCTAAAAGACCTCCTAACCTAACCACAAAATGGGGATTCATACTACACAATCTTGCTGAGGAAGGAAATAAAATAAGGTAATTCATGGGCAGAGGGGATTCACGAGGAGGATAAGTCGAGAGACCTTTATTCCTGAAGGAAAAGAGCACATGTAACTCTCTAGTTGTGAAGAGAACTGAAAAAAAAGATTTCTCTGGGTGCAAGAGGTTGTTGGCAACATTTTCATTCCAAGATTATAAATAGGGTTTAAGATAAGAAGGGTGAATGAGAAAGTAATCTTTGTAGGCCCCCTTTCTTGGTGGAGAGAAAACTGTTTTTCCAAGTCCCTATGGAAGGAGGAGAGTGACCTTCATCCCTGATTGTTACTGAAAAGGAAGGAAGAGTCTATCTCAAAGCATCAAGAACTAAATAGGAGGTGGCCATGGATAAATACATCTAGGAGTGTCTATGCCTATGGTTGGGTGGAAATGAGCACTCCTCTCAACAATTGCTTCACTATTTGGTTCCTTGATAAGTATTTTCATACCCTATGTACTAGAATTGAAATGATGGTTGAATTTCTGTGTCCACGATTTAAACTTTTCATTTTATGATTAATAATAGAAATGATTATGGTTTTTCCGTGAACCCATGCCTTTGAATGGTCTCTTCGTCGCCTCCTCTTAGTACGAGGAGAACCATTATACATGGCTCTTCAAAATAATTTAGGAATAAGTTTACAGTTGCTCTACTGGTTAAGAAATATCATTCCCTATTTTAGAACTTAAGTTATGTGAATAGAAGGCGCTTTCTTCAAACCATTTTTTAAATATACCATGGGCCCATTCCCAAGACCTTGACCAAATATTGGCTAAGAACTATGAGTGTAGCCTCTGGAGCTCGATGAAGCTCCACATGACCAAGACCTTGGAACCATTTTCTAGGTCTGAAAGGAGCTAAGCTATCTTGGTTCTGGAACTCCAGGAGTCTGAAGCTCCAGGATTTTATGGAATTACCACTCTCAAACTAGCCAAAGGAAATTGGTTGTTATGGTTACCAATGATATTTACTAACATATGGTAGTTTCCTTAACTATGATCGTGGGATATGTCCCACCGTTAAACCTTGACCCACTTATCATTCAAGAAGCAACGAGAATCATCCGATGTTGACCACTCTGGGTGAAAAAGGAGTGTTAAGAGGATGGAACCCCCAAACGCTGAACTCACGAAGTAGTGAGAACTATAGATTCAGGATGCTCCAGGATCTCCCATGACCATTGGATCTATATCATGGTCAGTACAACATTGACCACTCTGGGAGAAAGGGAGTGTTAAACATGTAGAACCCCCAAACACAGAAGTCGCGAAGCGACGAGGACCATTGATTCAAGGATACTTTGGGATTCCTCCTAATAATTGGATCTAGATCATGTTCAACCCAATGCTAACCACTCTAGGAGTAAAAAATGAAATTACACAAATAATCCTCTAAATGTCGAAGTTGCGAAGCAACAGAGGCAGTAGATCTATGTATCTACGTATATCCATATTGAATCTAGGTTATAAGGGGTATTAGGAGGTTGCTGGAAGGAGTTCAGACTTCATATCTCTAGGATATTTCATGGATAGGAGAGAATATATACCCCTAGGGGTTTTCCATGTCGAGTGATGTGGCACATTGACGTCACCTAGGATGAAGTGGACCCATGTTTGACATGCAACATGTCATCTTCATTCGTACGTTTTATAGACCTTATATGCCAATTGGAACATGAAACATGTTTCCCATTAATGGGGTTATGTGTCATCCCCACCCCTTTCCATGTGTCAACCTCATATACATTTCTCTCTTGTCCTAATAGCTGGTGGAATACATCGGGGCACTGGGAGTTCGAAACTTCGAGAAATTTGGGGCACTGGGAGGCTAGGGATTAATTCATCCAAAGGACTAGATCCACCTGTCCACGCCTCTTCATTTAATGCATTTCCATGTTTAAGTGTGGACCCTTCGTGAGTCTAGGAATTCATAACTCTGGAGGTTTGGAGTGGTGTGATTGGATGAGTCAAAAAGGGCTGAAGGCCTGAATTTACTTTCCTACTCCTGCAGGTTGTTGGAAAATTTAAATATAATTAATTTAAATGAAAAGGGATGCTCTCTAAGACTCTGACATTCGGGAGTTTTGGGTTCATGAGAACATGAGGAGGAATTTCTCCAATGTTTGAAGACTTAGTCACTAATTAATATTAATGAATCCAAGTTCCTTGGAGATTTTGGTAAAGAGTGGAACTTCACTGTGTTAATGGTTAATTAACCTAGTAGACCTATAGGAGATAGACAAATTTCAACTCTAGGTTGGAAGAGTCTTTGTATACTATGATGAGGTGTAGTTTCAGGGGACAGGGAGCCACATGGGTGCCATGTAGCTATAAGGGAATCTAATGAATGAAGGGTTAAAGAACCTTGAAGGGCCATAAGTTGCAAACTAGAGCTCAAATTTGAGCATGGTAGCAATTGTTGGAAAGATATTAATGAGTAGAAGAGGATGGAGATCCCAAAAAGAGGATTTGAGATGATTAAGGAAAGAAAAATTGTGATTCACCAACCCTAAAAAGGGTACTTAGGGTTTAGGTGTTTTATAATTTTCCTTCAAAATAAGATGTGCCTCCTAAGGATGAGAAATGGAGACTCAATGATAGAGAATATAAATTCCTTCAATACAATGGTAATTTAGTTGTTGTCTCTAGATATTAAAATTTTACATAAGTATAAGTTCATTAGTTTACGCTATTCATTTCTAGATTGATGGGACAGTCTAATTGTAGTTATTGGTAGCAATGCAACCACATTAAATTCTGATGATGTGGTTTCATCGTTTTTATGAAGAGAAAAACCAATAATTAGAAAACATATGCCTTATTTGTAAGAGGATTTACCCTGGATAGAAATTAAATTAAGTCCTCGATTTGTAGATCTAAATCTAGAGGTAGATCTAAATCTCCAGGAAAATCCCTAAAAAAATGTTGGAAATTTGCTAAATCTAAGAATTTCAAGAAGGATTGTCGATGAAAAAGTGTTGAAAGAGGGAAGGGTATTGATGATGTTCCTTCCACAGAAGAGAAATCCTCCTCAAAAAAGGGAGGGGATGTGTACTTGGATTCTTCAATCACTAATGCATATCATGATGCATGGTTGATAATTTCATGTGATTCTTTCATATGACTCCCCACACAAAGTGGTTTAGTGAATATGAAAAGTATAATGGAGGTGATGTTTTTATAAGAGATTACTCAACAAACAAAATAACAATATGTGGAAAGGTAAAGTTGCAACCCAAGGACAACAGGATTAGAAAAATCCCTAGGGTTTTTGACATTCCAGAGTTGGGTAGAAACTTGATATATATAAGTAATATGAGCGAGGCAAGCGTACATACTATGTTCGAAAAGGAAATTTGTAAGATGGTTTGAGGAGAAATTATTTTGATGAAGGGAGTTCAAAATGAAACTTTATACAAGATATTGGGAAGCACAATTAGTAACAGGTGTAATCAGTCTATTGTTCCTTAGGGTAAACAAGAAAAATCTCCTATTGTCTTTGGAGAAAAGACAATGTTGTGCCATCAAATATTGTGACATATCAGGGAGAGGGCCTTGAAGCACTACATGGTAAATGTATGTTTGAAGGTATGTATGATTGCACACTAGATTTTGATTTCTATGAACATTGGATATATGGTAAAAAGAATCATTTAATAATCTCATTTGTGCTATAAGATAAAATGGGATCTTAGAGTTTGTACACGGTGATGCGTTTGGACCTTTTATTGTTCCATCATTAGGTAAATTTGTGTATTATGTTTCATTTATTTATGATTTCTCAAGGAATACATGGATTTATTTCCTCCAAAATAAATTTGAGGTCTTTGTTAAATTTCAAGAGCTTAAGGATATTATGGAGAATTAGAAAAAGGTGTTGAGGATATATAATGGTGGAGAGTTCTATGAGAATGAATTCGAGGAATTGTGTAAGAAGTGTGGTATAGAAAGGGAAACGACTACTCCATACACACATCAATAGAATGAGGTTGAAAAAATGAAAAACAACACATTGATGGAAAAATCAAGGAGCATGCTCAGTGGTGTCAAGTTAGGACAAACATTTTGGGAAGATGTAGTTTGTACTACATGTTACCTAGTAAATATCTCACCCTCATCAGGGTTGGTGGAAAAAAATCCACATGAAGCATGGACTAGTAAGAAAAACTCTCTTAAAAGTATTACCATGTTTGGTTGAGATGCTTATTTACATATTCTAAAGGAAATTAATAGTAAGTTGGATAATAACATTGAAAGTGTATCTTTATTGGTGTTGTTCCAGAGTCTGTACTTAAGGCTTAGAAGTACAGTGTCTAGGCATCCGAAAGTGGGTAAAGGGTAGAGAAGAGAGAAATGTCAACCTTCGGCAAGGGAAACTAGGGAAGATTTATGTGTTGGTGTTGTCTAGCTTCCAACTATTCCTGAATGTTTATATCCTATTCAATCGCTACCCATGAACGTTCGAGTTCAACCTGGGTAGTGGTTGTTTTAAGAATAGTATCGAAGAGGTTTAATGCAATGTGTGTTTGATTTGATAATCTGGGTTCAATATTGGGCTATGTTGGTACAGGGACAGTCATGGAGGAACAATAAAATAAGAAAACTTTAGAGGGAAATTAAGTGTTGTCTCAATTCGGTCATATAAAAGAGAGTTTACGGTTTCAGTAATAAAATAGGGTGCAAATCAAAGGCTCTTTCCCATAACTAAGTTATATTTTAATAAAATGTATGAGGTGGGAGAAAACATTTAGCTGTCTATTGAGTAAGGCTCCTATCAAGGGAGAATCTCACGTATAAACAGGAGAAGAAAAATGTAAGGAAATAACCTGATGAAGCATAAAATATATATAGAATTCTGAAAGTGTTGACTGATCTTACACCTGCTAACAGCTGGTACAGAGGAAAAACAATAAACAATATAGAAAACCAAAATTCATTCGCTATAGTAGAGGTTGTACTAAATTATAGCGAAGCATTCATCAAATACGAATATGAAATGAAATGAAATATGAGATACAAGAAAAAAAACTCATAACATAGTCGTGACGGAATTGAGAATCTTCAGATTTTCTTTGTATTAATTCTCAAAATGTAAAAACTCTGTTACAATCGACACAAAAATGTCCAGCCCATTTTCTTTCTTTCTATGGTGTATTTATACAGTTTTACAATAAGATGGAATCTCGATCGTTGCAAAATTTTCAGTTATGATAGGGAGGAGAGCAATCGCTCCATTTCTTCTTCTTTGTCTTTACTTGGTGCAAGAAGCTTGCCCTCGGGTGTGCTCGGTACATGTGACACATCTTTCAACTAGCCGAGATATCAACCTTGACGGTTCTTCTTGACCATTGGCTTCAAAAGAGAAACAATCTCAGGCTAATTGTGGTAGCTTGTCTTCCATCTGTCTGTCTATGATGTCGATAGCACATAATTTCACACTTGGTTTAATCATACATTTGTCTATTTGGACTATGTCTGCCATAGTCACTTGGGAGATCTCGGCTGAATCTCTTTCCTCTTTTTCATTTAAATCAAGTGAGATTTTTTTCATATTCATCTGAATCAATGTCTTGGCATTACCTCCGCTATCAATGCCTAGCAGATTACCATCTACAGAGCTAAAAGCCTCTTCTAAGGATTTCGTTACCCTCTTGGCTTGCAGCTTACCTTCCGAGATGTTGTGTTCCCATTCTTTTAATAGAATGTTTCCTATGGTCTACTCTGAAATGGTAAACCTAGGAGTACTTCCTAAATCCCTGTTGTTTGTGGCTATCACAGCTTCTTGAAAGGAGACCCGTGTTGCTCCAGCTTCTCTTTCCCTAGTAGATAAATTCTCCAAAACTTGATTAACTAGCAAATAGTTGTCTCGAATCACCTCTACCTTGGCGAGTAAATTTCATTGAGCCGTAGAGACTCTGCTTCTAATCTCCATCGCTTGGGATTGGAACATCCTGATATTTATCACTTTGCTTTCAGTGATTTCCACCCTAGCCTGCACTTGTTTGATCAAATCTTTTTTTTGGCTCTCTTGCATCTGACCATCCTGAACCACCAGCTATGGTTGTTCGAGCTTAGTCTAGAGAAACTTTATCTCACTTTTATTGTCCAACCTTGCTTGCTCTATACCTACACTCACCTGGTCTTTAGCAGTCTTCACTGTTGTGGCTAGTCTGGCTTCTAGGGTCTTGATGAGGTGATTTTTTCGTTTAAGCTAGTTTTTCAAAACCCCGACTAAAAATTGGTTTGTTATGGCATATGCACCTAATGTCCCAGCTATTTCTGTTGTGAACTGTTCATTCTTCTTGTCCTTCCCGTCAGTCATAACTTTGTATTTCTTGACTGTCGATTCCCCTTCCTGGTAGAATTCTCTCTTTACCATTGCCTTTCTTTTCTTATCGAATAAGAAATCATTTGGAGGGAGCTCTTCCACCCTTATGGGCCTCAACTCTTCATTGAAGATCCACCCTATGTCAATATTTCCCTGAGTTGAATGCAAGGGAGTAACCGATGTGATAAGATCTCTGATTTACTTCGCTGATTGTCCCAAAGTAGTAACCAGACTCTGCTTCTTCGGTGGGTCAGGATTATTTATCTCTGATTTTAGACTCTTAGTTTGCTCTCCTTCATCCTGGTGTTTTTCTTGACCGGGAGTCGCATCCTTGGAGCCTTCGGCATCTTTTTGTCTCACCTCCGTTGTACTCATATTCTCACCTCGTAATACTACGGGAAGACAACTACGTCGATGTTCTTGGAATTTTAGAACATTGGCCCTATCTTCAGGTGCCAATGTTTGGATCTAAGCTAAAATCTCGGCATAAGATATTGCGCCTCAGAAAATGTCATCCGAGGGAGAATTTTTGTGCTCAAATCTCTTGAGCCTGCAACTGGCCAAATGATTACTCACGACCCTTTGCGGATCGTGCTTCTTGTATTCAATAAGGACCAAATTTAGGTCTTCTAGGGCTACTGCCTCAGCTTTAGCATGCCCAAAATCTAATAAAGAATATGAATTTAAATGAACAGGAAAATGTGGCCATACCTTTTTTGAGTATCCCTTAAGCTCCTTGCTTATACCACCGATCACTGTTTGTCTAGCAACCTCACGACAAGCTAGTTTGTCGGGAATGAATAATGGCAATGCATGCGGGGGAACAGAAGCCCCCAAAACTCTAAGATATGAGAATTTGGCTTCTACATACCAGTCATCTATGCTGCTCAAATTCATCACTATATTATCCAAGATCTTAGGTGGTGGGTAGCCGAAAATAGTGACATGCAGTAGTACCTTCACCCAGTTGAAGATTTCATATACAAAATCTGTCGCTTTGTTTTCCCACAATTTCACATGATAGACGTGGATAGGATCATCCTCTGTTGGAGTCCAACTCCATCTCATTAATGGAAATGGTGTTAGAAAACACACGGCGTCCATAATGTATGCAGACATAAAAAATGAAGCAATTTTCCCACTCTCTTTCTGCACCCGATACTCTGTAACCTGACTGGTCAAGCTATCGGACAACAATTTTGCCCAGTCAAAGGAACAACCTTCGGTGACTAGAAATATTAGAGGCACCCATTGAAGAAAAAAATGCGAGGTGTCCTCTCTCCCGTATAATCTGCATGTCATCATAGCTACATACTTGAACTGTGGTTCTAAGGAAGCTATTGAATATATACCATGACTGTCTATCTTGAACTTCACAGAGTGAGAAACCCAATCTCTTATTAAGCTAGACATAGTTTTGTCATACTGCACACATTCCTTATGTTTGAACTCTTCCAAGAATTCAACATCATATGTAAGGTCAGATGCTGCGGGAAACTTTTACATGGCTTGCAGATGTTCAGGCTTGAAAGTCCCGATGGTGACCTTTTTCTCATTCATGATGGTTCCGGTTGGTATGCACACATGGTCTAATGCCCATCAGACCATATCATAATAGGGGAGTAGTCGTGGCCTGAGCGCTACTTTATGCATTCCCAATTGAATGATGATCTTATACTGGGTGGTTATGTCGTCTTTTTCATTGTCGCTGGAATCATCAGAATAATCCACTAATTCGGCTTGCAGAACATCCAAAACGAACGACCAATTCGAGACCGAGTCGACACTTTGAGGTGAAGTATCAGTGACGTTGTCCAAACCTTGTCCCGAAACCTCAACACTGGCTTTGGATGCTTTTCGCGGGGCCATGACTAGAGATCTTGCTTTAGCTCTTCTGCGATAAAAATACGTATACATACAAAAGTTAGATCACTGAGAAAGTTTGTTCTGCATAATATAGAAATGCATTTGTTATAATGAATAACAGATCTATATATATTCAAAAACTCGGTACTTTTTAGAACAGATCTATCAAATCATGTTTAGAAATAAATTTAGCAATAAAAACCCGATCTTTATTTGTCGATTCACCTTATTTCTAATTAATGCCATAAATTTTGGCGGTTCGAAATGTCAGTTTGTGTAAGGAAGGATTAAGAATGCTTCGTAAACTGTGCAAGAATCAAAACATAGGAGATATTGATTTATCTTAATTAATCCGATTTTACCAAAGTTAATTTAACCTTTTGATATTCGTTGTATCGGGAATTTTTTCTTTAGCCCTTTGAACCTCTAACCCCTGAAATTGCGATGATTGATTTTGGTTAATAAAAACGTAATTTTGATTAGGCACTTAATTAATTAGATGATTATTTATATTCTCCATATCGTAACTCGGAGCTTCGAAGGTAAGTTTCCGGGAAGCTTGCATGCCGAGCTGTGAAACCACAAGATCACGATAATACGTTTTAATTAAAAGGGAAGATAAACTCGGATTAAGTGTTTAATTAATTATGTTCGTATCTTTATTGTGACTTCGCGACTCAAGCTTAGACAGTGTAGTTTTTTAAAAGATAACACGCCGAGTGGTGAATTGCCGACAAAACTTAACCATGGCTTAGTTTTTTCCTTTAACTTTGACACGGGTTACTAGTATATGGACCTCGTGGTTTCGGCTATCAGGGATACGATAATGAGAGTTTTTTATTTAGTGAACGTCGAGGCACAAAAACCTGATGATGTTCAATCGTGATTTAGGAAAACTTTACTCCCGTTACTGACCTAGGGTAAAATTTTAAAGTGATTTTGTTGTTTCATTGCTCGGGACTTGTGAACTACGTGATCTATAGAATCCAACATGCGAAATCCCGAGGTAGAACAAAAGGGGGAAAAGTTTTTCTGAAAGGTAGAACTTGCCTTGAGAGTACAATAATTATCGTTGCTTCTTGATAAGACTTCAGAAATTTTGAAACCACAGACGAAAAATACGAAAAGCATCTTTGTATTTCGAGCATTAAGACATGAAATTTGAGACAGGCTAGAAAAACAAAGGCAGCTCCAACATAGGCTCCAACTAGGGATCTCGTTTTCTTGTAAGATAGGAAGAACAGTATACCACTTGCCAATATTGGGTAAATGGAGTCAATAGCTTCAATCAGGCGAAAAGGTTCCTGAGAACAGGGTACCGAAGGGGGAAAGAGACTTCATTTTTTACCTTGAAAATATTTTCAACTCAGATACTTTTTAAACTTAGCCGTAGTCCCTTTCACGAATTCCCCTTTCCCATTACTAAATTCAGGTCTTCCTTAAGACAATCAAAATAGTTCTAGGAGACCCAACATATCTTGTGGCTATCAGCTTGCATCAAAAGAAGAAGATTATATGTTTTTAATTAGGAAGTCTCGTCTGAACTTAGGATGTAGATCAGGTTTTTTAAAAAGAATTGGTTACCAGAGTAGAGTGATATTCATGTATAACAACCTTACAAATATCTTAGATATTGCTTCACTGCCAGTGAGCCTGTTCAGTACCCCGGTGAAGTTATCTGGCCCCTTTTACTAAATTTCCTTTCACCACTTTGGAATATATTTATGCATTTAAATGCTAAGACAAGGGCAATCATTTTTGAATTTCCTTTCATCGTCTCTTGGACTATATGGGGGTAATCATTTATGAATTTCCTTTCACCACCTGTCTTATAATTTTCTTTTTAGAGCGCCAAGGTGGGGGTAATCAGTTTGTATTAGGGTTGATATATGTGTAATATTTTTCATTATAGGTCTGTCAACTTACTTTGATTACTTGGTACCAACCTTCCCTTGACCTTCACAACACCTTCGTTCTCAGGGAAAAAAGGGAAAACAAATTTCTTAGGGCATTCTATTTGAGCAAGCCTCAATCCTCTAATATTGTTGAAAAACCTAGGAAAGTTAGGATCACTTTAAGCGTCCCTTCATTTAGCAGGGGATCGAGGAGTTGTGAAGACCCGCTTTCTTTCCACAATCTTCTTTGAGGCTCATGAGGTTGAAACGAAAACTATTATCCCTTCTTATGCGAAACAGAAAGATGTTGACTTTTTAAAAGGTAAACCCGAAGATAGAAAAGGGTGACAAGTAGTGACTTACGGACTGAAAATATAGAGGTCAAAAATGAAAAACTGACTCTTGTAGATCTTTTTCGGGGATACTTTACTTTGACTGACTGCTTTTAATTTGGGTGAATCATTTAATTTGCCTTAATTTTTTATAGACGATTAAATAAAGAAACAACTCTATCATTTATCAGTTCAGCCGATATTGTTGTTTGAATGAGGTTACCTCGGTTTTCTTTAATAGTCCTTTAGAACATGTCCTTTAGGAAATCTCATCTATACCTTTTCGTTTCAATTTCTTTGCACAATATCAAATTTCTTGGGTATCACCTGTTTAAGTCGATTTATTTCTGACACCAACTTTCAGTTTACTTCTCTTGCTTGTTTGTATGCAGCTGGAATCCTATAAGAGGCAGATACGAAGATTATCGGGGCTATCCGAAAGATGTCGAAAGTCCATGAAAGACAAAAGAAAATCAAAAGCAATGCTTAAATGAAAATATATTTGTA
>JZKD02S1729292.1:373537-397132 GCA_000966675.3 Picea glauca
ATGTCATATAATGCTTCAGATAACGCTCGTTGACAGGGGTGTTGAGGATTTCACCATCTATATTTTCCAGTAGGAAATAATTTTTTCCCTTCAGAGCCGAGACTCTGAATGGTCCATACCAAAGGTGATCAAATTTACCATGTTTTGATGCTTCTTCCTTTCTTGCATCCCACCTTAATACTAAATCACCTGGGAGGAAATCTCTATCCTTTTCTCTGTGGTCGAATAATGCCTTCATGTCATCTTGGTATTTCTGCAACTTTTCATTTACTTCGACCCTATGTTGTTGAACCTCAATCAACTGATTTATCCTCCTGGTGACATGATTGGGTTCTTCATTTTGATCTTGCCATAAATTCATCACTGAGAGTGCTAGGTTTATAGGTAGCACAACATCTGTCCCATACACCATCTGAAAAGGAGAAATGTCGATAGACCTTTTTGTGCTTATGTGATTCACCCACAATGAGTATTTTAAGTGCACATGCCAAGACCTTTTGTTTTCATCCAATACCTTCTTGATTATATTTACCAGACTCTTGTTAGATGACTCAGCCAATTCATTTCCCTGTGGGTAATACATTGTGGAATGGCCAAGAACAATGTTATACTTTTGATAGAAGATGATCATAGCCATAGATTTAAAATCTTGGGCATTGTCTATAACTATCTTTCAGGGGCAACCAAATCTAGACAAAATATTGTCTTCTAAGAAATCGATTACCACCGAGTCTGTTGATCTTTTGGTTGGAATGGCTTCCACCCATTTAGTAAAATAATCTATGGCGGTTAAGATCCACTTGTGTTGAGCACTGAAATAGGGATTAATATCGCCTATGAAGTCTAGACCCCATTGATGAAATGGGGCTTCAACTTTGACTAGAACTAAAGGTAGTGCCGAGAGATTTTGTTTACCTACAAATAGTTGACAAGGGTTGCAGGCTCGGACTTTGGCATTAACATCGGAGAAAAGTTTTGTCCAGTAGTACCCAGCCCTATGAATTTTGTAAGTTGTAGCTCTCCAAGCGTGATGCCCCCCATAGAATCCCTCATGAAATTCATCTATCACCCATTGAGTTTCTGATTCGACTAAATAGACTAACAGGAAACCAAGTGGATCTTTCCAATATAGCTGACTTTCGGCAATACAATATTTAACTGCATGGAGTTTTAAAGTTCTGGCTTTTGACGGTGATAGCTCATTTGGGCATTTTAGAGTTAGCAGGTATGATACTATGTCTCTATACCAACCTGATGATATGAAATTCTCTTCGATTTTGTTTGGTCCTATTTTCTCATTAAACTCATTCAGGTTCATGTCTTTGTCACCTTCCTATAGGCAATTGATACCCAGGGCTCTGAAATTCATCTCAGCTAAGAGTTTGGCCAGACCTTGCCCTTTTATCAATTTGGTCGGTTTGAATTCCATATCAAATTATTGGATTTTGGTGAGCCATCACCCTCTATTTCCATCGTTGTCTGGTTGTACCAAAATATCTTTCACAGAATTGGTAGGTACGTACAAAATTATCTTGGAGTGTAGTACATACGTTCTGAATGCCTTTAATTCTTTTACCATGGCATACGCTTGTTTTTCTATTATATCATACTTCAGTTCTATGTCTCTAAGGATCTTGTTGAAAAAAGCGATTGGTTGTTCGAAACCTTCTTCGTTATTTTGTAGGAGCACCACGGCAATCGTGTGTTCGAAGGCAAACGAGAAAATAAGAAAATATTTTAGATAGTTGGGGCTTGCTAACAAAGGTGCCTCGCTTATGACTTTCTTAATATGTGCGAATGATGCTTTGGCCTCGGTTGTCCATTTTACTTCACTATCCTTTTTCAACATACCTGTGATCAGTTTTACAATCTCAGTGAAATTCGAGATAAATCTTCGTACAAATTTTATTCTACCTAAGAAAGATTGAATTTCTTTTACATTTCTGGGAATATTTATAGTATCTATCGCTTCAATCCTCTTAGGATCAATCTTGATTCCATCCCTAGATACGATATGAACCAAAATCTTACCTTCCTCCATGGCGAAATGTGATTTCTTTGGATTTAAAGATAGACCAAACCTACAGCATTTTTCGAAAGTCTATTTAATATGTATCAAGTGTTCTTCGTCAGTTTTAGAGAAAACTGTCAAATCGTCAAGATAAATGACTAAAAACTTATCCCTTTCACCGATGAAAGTGATGTTCATAGCATGCTAGGATGTGGCCCCTGCATTCATCAAACCAAAAGGCATCTTATCAATCATGAAGGTACCCCATGGTGTGGTGAAAGCGGTTTTTTCTCTATCTTGTTCATTCATGGCGATTTGATTATAACCAGAGAACCCATCAATCATAGACATTCGGTTGGCTCCAACTACCTTTTCTAGCACATGGTCCATTTTGGGCAATGGATAGTTGTCCTTAAGAGATGACTTATTCAGATTTCTGAAATCCACACACAGTCTGATTTCCCCATTCTTTTTCCTGATCGGGACCAGGTTTGCTACCCAGTTTGAATATCTCAGAGGTACTATTATTTTTGCGTCTAAAATTTTCTTAACTTCTTTTTCGATCACAGGTAACAAAATGGGGTTGATCTGTCTAAGATTTTTCCTAAATGGTTTGATCCCAGGATTTAGAGGTATCTTGTGATCAATTAAGGAAGTGTCGTATGTCTTTAACTCATCATAAGACCAGGCGAAAACATTCTTATACTGTCTGAGTAGGTATTTATACTTAGTTTTTATTTCGGGAGGGAGGAACTTGGATATTTTTACCATCCTGGATTCTTCTTTGGTTCCTATATCACAGTCCTCCACTTCCTCTGGTTGGGGTTGTAAGGTGGATTTCACAGGTATGTCATTTTGATCAAAAAGTCTTTCTATAGGAATCAATCCTTTAGGAATCTGGTTGTTTTTAAGGACCAGGATGCGATGATCTAAGATTTTGTCTCAAAAATCTTTAGGATCCTCCCCTTATTACATGATCCATATCGGGTCGTTTTGATTTTCTGGGTCTACATGAGTTTCAAAACATTTTCCTACTATTTCAAGAAACTTTTTAATTTGTTCATCATCCTCAAAAACCTGCCAGTGCTGGATATTGTCTGATATAGATGGTCTGTGTCTGATCTCTATGTGATACTTCAGTTTGAAAGTCATGGGAGGAGAGAAGGTTGAAGCTTCTTTAGCTAATGCATCAACATGTATTTTCTCTGCGTGTGGGATGAAGTGGACATTTATGGACGAGAAAAAGTTCTCCATCAGATCCCAGGCACAATTCCTATATGATCTTAATCTAGGATGCTTGGCTTGGTACTGTCGATTTATTTGTTTGACTATTAACTCTGCATCTTCGTACACCTCTAAGTTATTTATTTTTAGCTTCTTGGTAGCCTCTAATCCTAAGACCAATGCTTCGTATTCACATTCGTTGTTAGTATAATCTATATCCCACTGTAGTCTATAAGAATAAGGAACAACGAACTTTCCTTCGGGAGCCACTAAAAGCACTCCTGCACCAGACCCTTCACAAGATGAGGCACCATCAAAATACATTTTCCAGACACCGGTGCTAGACAGATCCTCTGTCATGTAACTTGACTCTTCCTACTCTATATCGTTTTCCTTCGGACAACCATCTAAACCGTCATCAAAAGATAAGATACAATTTCCTAAATCTTGATCCGCAATGTAAATAGGGAAATTGTTTGGGTTTTGAGGGTCGCTCATCGTGTATGCTAATCTCGTTTCTCTATACAATCGAGTAAATTTCCAACCAAACATAGGAATTGTGGTGAATGTCATATCCAATTGAAGAGAACCCCCCGGATTGGCTCCGCATGACCTAGACAACAATAATCCATACTTAGGGGGAATATCAACAATAACCACATCCATCAAAATACTCTTAACCGGGATCTATGCCAGGGTAACTACTAAATCCTTTATCATTCCCATACACTTAACCCTTCTTGAGTCAAAAGAGTAAAGATCCCCATAAGTTATAGTGATCTAGAGACCCAATTTGTCCATAATAATCTTAGGCATAACGTTATGGGAGGCTCCGAAGTCTAACATATAATTATGTAGCAATTGATCATATACATTTAAAGTGATATAAAAGGGAGCTATAGTGTCTTTGGCCCCTTCAAAATGTGGACCAAAAGTGATGTTAGGTTTGTGATCCTCCAGGTTTAAAACGTTAGACTGGCTTTCTAGCTCTGGGACACCCATCACTTTGGTAATCTGCTTCCGACAAACAGGGTTTTTTGCTAATTCTACCAGAGGGGTTGGTATCTTAATTTTACTTATCTCATTTTCAAAGCTGAAGACTCCGCTCACCTTGTCTGTTTCTTTAGTTGAGACTTTCGAATCCTTCCTTTCCGACTTATTTGTCTAGACCTCTTTGCTACTCATTGTCTTGGTTGAAGGCGTAATTTTATTAGCTGTTTCGGTTCCTTGTGCTTGGGTCTCAAATTTTCCCACTTCGGACTCTTTGTGCTTACTACTTTTTATTTGTTGTTGGGTAATAAGGTCTCTTCTGGAGTACGCTCATAATTTTGACCTCTTTGGAGGATTTTCTTGGGTTGAGTAGTTAAGATGGGCTTACTCTTAGATCTTAAGTTGTACTTAGGTTGGATCTTGGCCATTATCATTTCAGTTTCTTGTTGAGATCCACAAGGGTCAGTATGATCACTTTCTTCACCCTTAACTGATGGTTGTTGAGTTTTTAGAGATTTCTCATAATCTTCTCTAGTCAGATACGGTTGTGTGTAGTCATCACCGAAGTTTGTAAAAT
The DNA here is from genome assembly GCA_000966675.3 of Picea glauca. Classification (NCBI taxonomy): domain Eukaryota; kingdom Viridiplantae; phylum Streptophyta; class Pinopsida; order Pinales; family Pinaceae; genus Picea; species Picea glauca. The sequence continues at coordinate 378,340 of JZKD02S1729292.1, forward strand.
CATTATCTGAATCTCCAAAATCTTGGAGATCGTTCGCTCCTATAAAATTTTCGCTCTTTAGGGGAGCTTGTATTTTTTTATCTTCGTTTTTTATCTGTATTTGCTGGTTCGGGGGGTTGGAGTTCCTCTTGAAATCCTTTTTGGGGAAAGAATCATCTTTGGCCCGTTAGAGCTCCATTCTGGATATTTTATTAGATAGTTCTTTAATTACTCTAGCCATATCGTCTACCCTGTCATATGTGGATCTATTAGACCCTGATGGACCTACTTGTTCTCTAATGCATTTAGTTTCTCAATTTCCCATTTCTACATTAGCTTTAAGCTTACCAGAAGCCATCATATTAGACTCAATTTCTACAACATCATCCTACATTCGGTTTAGGGTGGATCCCCTTCTTTCTCGCAAAAGGAGTCCAAAATCCGGTTCGAAAGCCCCGACGAAAGTTACTTTGGCTGCAGGTTGGGATGATTTAACCTCGGCTGGGATTTTGTTATACAGTTTGTTGAATCTTTGAATAAATTCCATGACTGTTTCTGAATTTGTTTTTCTTAAAGACCCAAATTTGGTTAAATAATATAGGTGGTCTTTTCTCTCGCCCCATTGTCTGAGGAAAGCATCCTCCAAGGCATCATAAGACAATATAGATGCTACAGGTAGACTCTGAAACCAATTTTGGACCTGGCCTTCGAAGGTTTGGAAAAGAAGTCTCGAATACACATCCTCATGTTCAATACCTAGGATGTCTATGAATTGATCAAAGAAATTAATATGTTCGACTGCGGTTAGATCTCCTTCCCCAGTGAATTTTGGCAAAAGTTTTATATAATGTTCGGGAAGGTCATGCAGAGGAACGGGCAATACCAAGGGAGCATATCTTGTTGCAACTTTAGCAAACACTCTGGGAGGGGGGGAAGGCCCTTGGCCTCCAGCTCCTCCTACAGGAGCTCCTCCCCCTCCTCCTCCGATAAACCCTCCACCTCCTCCTCCAGTGGCTGCCATCATTATTAGTGGAAAGTTGTAAAGGGGGTTTCGGAAAATTAAAAGTGAATCTTTATTTTCTTCGTGAAGAGAAAAATCTGACGATGAATGATAAGGAATACGAGGACTTGGTTCCTTAGATTTGCAAGAGATGAAATCAGGAGAACCGATGGGTTTGGAAACTGAATGTGTAACACACTATTCAGAATTAGGTGAGGTCGGGAAATTTAACTGAAGGAAATATGGTATGTCAATTGCCAACGAACTTTCAAGAGTGCCCTTTCCTTTGTGTACTAAAGTGATTGTCGGATAAATCTCACTCCTAACTTCGGAGCAGTTTGACGTTAAATATTTAGTGTCAAAGAGAGGACTGCATGAAGTTGAGGGTTCAAAAGAACTCTTAGTCTTCAGTTGTGGGAGTTTAAGCTTGTAGACTATAGCGGTTGGCTTAAGAGAGCCTCTCGCCTTTAGAATCTTCTCGAGATCGGTAATGGGTGTGATCTACTTACCATCTGGGTTTTGTCTAGTATTCCTTCGACAGGATGCCAGTTTATTATTTGTGGAGTCGCCAAGTGAAATATTGAAAATCCTTAAAAAGGTGTGTACTCTTTGTTCACTATCAAAGGGTAACGCTTTCAATAAAAAAAAATATGTCATTTTCCCAGGGAAAAATATTTCGTAACTTCGGTCCCCGACAACGACGCCAAAAATGATGTTGTTCCAGAGTATGTACTTAAGGCTTAGAAGTACAGTGTCTAGGCATTCGAAAGTGGGTAAAGGGTAGAGAAGAGAGAACCGTCAACCTCCAGCAAGGGAAACTAGGGAAGATTTTTGCGTTGGCGTTGTCTAGCTTCCAACTATTCCTGAATATTTATATCCTGTTCAATCACTGCCCATGAATGTTCGAGTTCAACCCAGGTAGTGGCTATTTTAAGAATAGTATCGAAGAGGTTTAATGCAATGTGTCTTTGATTTGATAATCTGGGTTCGATATTGGTCTTTGTTGGTACAAGGACAGTCATGGAGGAACAGTAAAATAAGAAAACTTCAGAGGGAAATTAAGTGTTGTCTCAATTCGGTCGTATAAAAGAGATTTTACTGTTTCAGGAATAAAACGAGGTGCAAATCAAAGGCTCTTTCCCATAACTGAGTTATATTTTAATAAAATGTATGAGGTGGGAGAAAACATTTAGCTGTCTATTGAGTAAGGCTCCTATCAAGGGAGAATCTCACGTATAAATAGGAGAAGAAAAATGTAGGGAAATAACCCGATGAAGCATAAAATATATATAGAATTATGAAAGTGTTGACTGGTCTTACACCTGCTAACAGCTGGTACAGAGGAAAAATAGTAAACAATATAGAAAACCAAAAATCCATTCGCTATAGTAGAGGTTGTACTAAATTATAGCGAAGCATCCATCAGATATGAATATGAAATGAAACGAAATATGAGATACAAGAAAACAAACTCATAACACAGTCATGACGGAATTGAGAATCTTCATATTTGCTTTGTATTAACTCTCAAAATGTAAAAACTCTGTTACAATCGACACAAAAAGGTCCATCCCATTTTCTTTCTTTCTATGGTGTATTTATACAGTTTTACAATAAGATGGAATCTCAATCGTTGCAAAATTTTCAGTTATGATAGGGAGGAGAGAAATCCCTCCATTTCTTCTTCTTTGTCTTTACTTGGTTCCAGAATCTTGTCCTCATGCGTGCTTAGTACAGGTGACACATCTTTCAACCAACCGAGATATCAACCTTGACGGTTCTGCTTGACAATTGGCTTCAAAAGAGTAACAATCTCGGGCTAATTGTGGCAGCTTGCCTTCCATCTATCTGTCTATGATGTCGATAGCACATAATTGTGCGCTTGGTTTAATCATACATTTTTCTATTTGGACTATGTCCTCCATAGTCACTTGGGAGATCTCAGCTGAATCTCTTTCCTCTTTTTCATTTAAATCAAGTGAGATTTTTTCCATATTCATATGAATCAATGTCTCGGCATTACCTCCGCTATCAATGCCTAGTAGATTACCATCTATAGAGCTAAAATCTTCTTCTAAGGATTTCATTATCCTCTTGGCTTGCAACTTACCTTCCGAGATGTTGTGTTCCCATTCTTTTAATAGACTGTTTCCTCTGGTCTACTCCGAAATGGTAAACCTGGGAGTACCTCCTGAATCCCTGTTGTTTGTGGCTATCACAACTTCTTGAAAGGTGACCCGTGCTACTCCATCTTCTCTTTCTCTAGCAGATAAATTCTCCAAAACTTGATTAACCAAAAAATAGTTGTCTCGAATCACCTCTACCTTGGTGATTAAATTTCATTGGGCCACAGAGACTCTGCTTCTAATCTCCATTGCCTGGGATTGGAACATCTCAATATTTATCACTTTGCTTTCGACGATTTCCAACCTAGCTTGTAGCTGTTTGATCAAATATTTTTGTTGGATCACTTGCATCTGACCATCCTAAACAACCAACTATGCTTGTTCGAGCTTAGTCTTGAGAAGATCTATCTCACTTTTATTGGCCAACCTTGCTTTCTCTATACCTACACTCTCCTGGTCTTTGGCAGTCTCCGCTGCTATGGCTAGTCTGGCTTCTAGGGTCTTGATGAGAATTTTTTTTTGTTTAAGTTGGTTTTTCAAAACCCCAACTAAAAATTGGTTCACTATGGCATATGCACCTAATGTCCCAGCTATTTCTGTTGCGAACTGTTCATTCTTCTTGTCCTTCCCGTCAGTCATAACTTTGTATTTCTTGACTGTTGATTCCTCTTCCTGGTAGAATTCTCTCTTTACCACTTCATTTATTTTCTTATCGAAGAAGAACTCATTTGGAGGGAGATCTTCCACCCTTATGTGCCTCAACTCTTCATTGAAAATCCACCCTGCATCAATATTTCCTTGAGTTGACTGCAAGGGAGTAACCGATGTGATAGGATCTCCGATTTTCTTCACTGATTGTCTCGGAGTAGTAACCAGACTCTGCTTCTTCGGTGGGTCGAGAGTCTTTATATCTGCTTTCAGACTGTTAGTTTTCTCTCCCTCGTCCTGGTGTTTTTCTTGACCGGGAGTCGCATCCTTGGAGCCTTCGGCATCTTTTTGTCTCACCTACACTATACTTAGATTCTCACCCCATAATAATACAGGAAGACAACTGCGTCGATGTTCTTGGAATTTTAGAACATCGGCCCTCTCTTCAGGTGCCAATGTTGGGATCCGAGCTAAAATCTCGGCATAACATCTCGCACCTCGGAAAATGTCATCCAAGGGAGAATTTTCGTGCTCAAATCTCTTGAGACCGCAACTGGCCAAATGATTACTCACGACCCTTTGCGGATCGTGCTTCTTGTATTCAATAAGGACCAACTTTAGGTATTCCAAGACTATAGTCTCAGCTTTAGCATGCCCGAAATATAATAAAGAATATGAATTTAAATGAACAGGAAAAGGTGGCCATACCATTTTTGAGTATCCCTTAAGCTCCTTTCTTATACCACTGATCATTGTTTGTCTAGAAACCTCACGACAAGCCATCTTGTCGGGAATAAATAATGTCAATGCATGCGGGGGAATAGAAGCCCCGAAAACTATGAGATATGAGAATTTTCATTTTACATACTAGTCATCCATGCTGCTCAAATTCGTCACTATAATATTCGAGATCATGGGTGGAAGGTAGCCGAAAATAGTGACATGCAGCGGTACCATCACCCAGTTGAAGATTTCATATACGAAATCTGTCGCTTTGTTTTCCCACAATTTTGCATGATAGACGTGGATAGGCCCATCCTCTACTGGAGTCCAACTCCATCTCATTAATGGAAATGGTGTTAGAAAACACACGACATCCCTAATGTATGCAGACAAAAAAAATGAAGGAATTTTCCCACTCTCTTTCTGCGCCCGATACTCTGTAACCCGACTAGTCAAGCTATCAGACAACAATTTCGCCTAGTCAAAGGAACAACCTTCAACGACTCGAAATATTAGAGGCACCCATTGAAGAAAGAAATGTGAGATGTCCTATCTCCCGTATAATCTTCATTTCATCATAGCTACATACTTGAACTATGGTTCTAAGGAAGCTATTGAATATATACCATGACTGTCTGCCCTGAACTTCGTAGAGTGCGAAACCCAATTTCTTATTAAGCTAGACATAGTTTTTTCATACTACACACATTCCTTCTGTTTGAACTCTTCCAAGAATTCAGCATCATATGTAAGGTCATATGTTGCGGGCAACTTGTACATGGCTTGCAGATGTTCAAGCCTAAAAGTCCCGATGGTGACCTTCTGCTCATTCATGATGGTTCTGGTTGGTATGTTCGCATGGTCTAATTCCCATCAGACCATATCATAATAGGGGATTAGTCCTGGCCTGGCTGCTACTTTATGCATTCCCGATTGAATGATGATCTTATACTTGGTGGTTATGTCGTCTTTTTCATTGTCGTTGGAATCATTGGAATAATCCACTAATTTGGCTTGCAGAACATAAAAAATGAATGACTAGTTCGGGACTGAGTCGACACTTCGAGGTGAAGTATCAGCGACGTTGTCCGAACCTTGTCCCGAAACCTCAACACTGGCTTTGGATTCTTTTCGCGGGGCCATGACTGGAGATCCTGCTTTAGCTCTTCTGTGATAAAACTATGTATACATACAGAAGTTAGCTCACTGAGAAAGTGTGCTCTTCATAATACAGAAATGCATTTGTTATAATGAATAACAACTCTATATATATTCGAAAACTTGGTACATTTTAGAATAGATCTATCAAATCATGTTTAGAAATAAATTTAGCAATAAAAACCTGATCTTTATTTGTCCATTCGCCTTATTTCTAATTAATGCCATAAATTTTGGCGGTTCGAAATGTCAGTTGGCGTAAGGAAGGATTAAGACTGCTTCGTAAACTGTGCAAGCATCAAAACATGGGAGATATTGATTTATCTTAATTAATCCTATTTTACCAAAGTTAATTTAACTTTTCGATATTCGTTGTATCGGGAATTTTTTCTTTAACCCTTTTAACCTCTAACCCCTGAAATTGCGATGATTGATTTTGGTTAATAAAAATGTAATTGTGATTAGGTGCTTAATTAATTTATTGATTATTTATATTCACCATATCATGACTCGGAGCTTCGAAGGTAAGTTTCCGAGAAGTTCGCATGTCGAGCTGCGAAACTGCGAGATCGCAATAATACGTTTTAATTAAAAGGGAAGATAAACTCATATTAAGTGTTTAATTAATTATGTTCGTATCTTTATCGCGACTCGGGCTTAGATAGTGTATTTTTTTAAAAGAGGACACGCTGAGTGGCGAATTTCCGACAGAACTTAACCATGGCTTAGTTTTTTCCTTTAAATTTGACACGGGTTACTAGCATACAAACCTCGTGGTTTCGCCTATCGGGGATATGATAATGAGAGTTTTGGATTTAGTGAACGTCGAGGCACGAAAAACCGATGATGTTCAATCTTGATTTAGGAAAACTTTACTCCTGTTACTGACCTGGGGTAAAATATTAAAGAGATTTCGCTATTTCGTTGCTCGGGACTTGTGAGCTACGTGATCTATAGCATCCAACATGCGAAATCCTGAGGTAGAACAAAAGGGGGGAAATTTTTGCTGAAAGGTAGAACTTGCCTCGAGAGTACAATAATTATCGTTGCTGCTTGATAAGACTTCAAAAATTTTGAAACCACAGACGAAAAATATGAAAACCATCTTTCGATTTCGAGCATTAAGACATGAAATTTGAGACGGGCTAGAAAAACAAAGGCGACTTCAACAATTGGTTATAAAGATGGTGTAAAAGGCTATAAAATTTGGAAGATAGAAACTAATAAGGTTTTTGATAGTCGATATGTTGTATTTAGAGAGGATAAATATGTTCCCAAACAGGAAGTCCCACCAAAAGAAAAATAACCAAAGACAATAGAGTGAAAATATGACCAAACAGAAGAACAAGAATCAGAAGAATAAGAATGTCGTACTCAAGTATTGAGGAGAACAGTTTGAGAAACAAGACAACAAGAAAGGTATTCTCCACCTAATTTTCATTTAATGTTTCCTTTTCAATTAATGATGATGATCCAATAACTGTTAGGGAGGTAGTGGATTTAGAGGATGGTAAAATTTGGAAGAAATCCACAGTTGAAGAAATGTATTCATTGGATAAAAATGAGGGTTGGAATCTAGTTGATTTGTTGGATGGAACAAAGTTTGTTGGTAGAAAATTAGTGTTTAAGAAGAAGTTGAATGCATAAGGTAAAGTGTAGAAGTATAAAACTCTTCCAGTAGAAAATAGATGTTCCAAGGTAGAGGGAATGGATTTTGGTGATTTGTTTTCTCCTATTACTAAATTTACTTCTATTAGATTTATTTTTTCTATTTATGCTTATTTTGATCTTGAAGAAGAAACATACATGAAACAACTGGAAGGTTTTGTAGTGAAGGGTAAGAAACTGTTGGTTTGCAAGTTGAAAACATCTCTATATTGGTTAAATAAATCACCAAGGATGTGGTATCAAAAGTTTGATACTTATATTTTGGGACTTGGTTTCACAAGGACAAAAGATGATGACTATGTGTATTTAAAATTAGTTGGAGATCATTTTATTTATGTGGTGTTGTATGCTGATCATATGTTGCGAATTGGAAATAACCAGGAAATGATCAAGGAGGTAAAAACCCATTTGCATTATAAATTTGATATGAAAAATCTTTGTGATGAAAATTTTATTTTTGGCATGGAACTTAAAAGATATTGGGAAAACATGAAACTCTAGTTGAATCTGAGGAAATATGTTGAAACAACAATGTAGAGTTTAAATATGCATGAATCTAAACCGATGAAGGTCCCTATTCTTTTAGCTGTAATTTATCTGTAGATTAGTGTCCCAAGACATAGGAAGAGGAAGAGGACATGTCCCATGTTCCCTATGCTAGTGATGTTGGAAGTTTGATGTATGCAATGGTCTATACTAGAATAGACATTATACATGCAGTGGGAGTTTTGAGCAGGTATATGTAAAAATCATGGAAGGTGCATTGGACAATTGTAAAGAGGGTTTTCAGGTATTTTCATCATACTATAGATTATGGAATTTAATATCAAGGAAGACCTAGATTGTATTGAGTGTTGGAAATACATGGCTTTGTTGATGTAGACTGGGATATATATTTGGATCATAGAAGATCTACAAGTGGTTATGTATTTAACCTATTTGGAGGAGAAATCAGTTGGAAGAGAAAGAGATAGTCTAGAATTTATCTCTCATCTATAGAAGATAATTACATGGAACCCACTCATGAATGTAAGGAAGCTATATGGTTACAGATATTGTGTTCGGGTATTAGGTTTGTACAACAATATGTAAGGTTAGATTGTGATGGTCAGAGTGAAATATTTTTGTAAAAGAACACAACTTATCGTTCTAAGAAAAAGCATATTGCTATTCAGTACCACCTTGTGAGAGAGATGTTGAAGACAAGAAAGTGTTGTTGCTGAAGGTGGACACTTTGAATAATGTTTCATATTCATTGACAAATTATGTAAGCAATGTGAAGTTATCTTGGTGTAGAGAAGAAATTGGAATTACTACCCTAAATTGTTGATCATGTAATCCTCACCCCCATATATGCAAATAAAACAACAAGTGGGAGAATTTTGGGTATGTGTTGTATTATTTTCACGATTATCTCTGGGGGTTTGGGGTTGGAGCTCTCAAGAAAATGTTTTTGGGTTGTTTATGGTGTTTTTCAGCTAATGGTTTTTTTTCCCCATTGTAATGTAATTCTAGTTAAGGAATATAATATGGGTCAATGTATTAGGGTTTCAAATTCCTAGTATCATATATATATATATATATATATATATATATAATATTTTAATGGTGAATTTAATACAATTAGAGTTAGAGGTGTGGCTCTAAACATTTGCTAGTTTTCTGGTTTAAGGGTTTCTAGGGTAAATTTCCGAGTATTATTTTTTATTGTTGTTGTTTTATTTATGTTGTATAAAGATTCTATATTTCCATTGATATAATGTAAATGTTTAAAACCTACAATTTTATATCTCCTTTTTCTATGAAAAAATATGGAAATAAAAGAACACAATGTGTGGTTGGCAGTAACAAATTAGTGGAATGCTATGATCATGATTATTGTGTGAGGGTCGTTGTCCTCAGGGTAGCTCAAAGATTCATTAATGTTTATAAAAATATATCTACAAGTTAGGATGAAATAAATAGGAAGCATCCTCTAGGAATTGGATGACATTGAATACTTCTATAATTCTTGAATGATCCTTCTATAATATATTTTCCATATAGTGATAATTGATGATTTCTGGAGAGTCCGCTCCGAGACCTTTGAAAATATATCAATGAATTTTCTTCTTGAATATCATGCATAACTCTAGGAAATCCATATTAATGTGAACTAATGTTATTAAAAATATTTTTGTGGTTGGGGTTTTCATGATTGATCGGAATGGCCACAGTTTTGTCAATAAACTGTCGACATTTCGGATCCAAATTAGGATCCATATTCAAGACAATGAGCCTACCATTCTTCACCCAAAATGATATCACATCCTCCCATTTTGATTGAAAACATGTGAGTTTTTAAGAAATAATCACCCATTTGGATTTTCACATTGTCACATTTAGCATTTCATTTCATAGATCCCCGATTGGATTTCATGTTTTGAAAGTTGTTATGACATGGATATAGTAGTGTGTTTCTTATGAAATTCATGATGAATGAAATTATGGGTGATTCAATTGTATTTAAACATAAACACACTCATGTAATTAATATATCCAACAAAAATGCATGAGGAAATAAAATTCTTATCAAGTAATAAAGGATGTTTTAAGGCTCTTCATAAGGATCAAGAGTGGGAAATTCCTCCACAAGATGTTATAGTTTTAAGGCTCTTCATAAGGATCAAGAGTGGGAAATTCCTCCACAAGATGTTATAGTTTTAAGGCTCTTCATAAGGATCAAGAGTGGGAATTTCCTCTAAATTCAAAACATTATCTTCATTGTTATAGTTTTTCTTAAAGATAGATATAAATAATTTATGTTCCTTAGATTTATGCCATAGGAAATATTTTTCATCATAGTTATAACAAAGACATTTGAGTTATCATTTTTATATTTCTTTTTGTGTCAAATTATGGACCTTTAGGGGTGGACTAGGATCATGTTGTGGCACAAAGTTTGGACATTGTCTTGGAAAAAGGTTTATGCATTTATAATAGGCATATATCACAACTTGTGCACAACAGGCTAGCTAATAGTGTTCCAATAAAGTAGCAGGGTGATTAATCTCAACGTGTTCTTTTATTTCTTCTTTGAGATCACTCATAAAACATTTTTCGAAAAATTCATTAGTTAAATTTTATTTTTTGATTTCCAAGAGGTCAAAAGAAAGAATATAATATTTCACCATGTTTTTCTAATGCACTTTGGTAAGTAGAACCACAAATAAAAGAAAGAAAAAAGGGCATTCATAAATTGCTTCTAAGAAATGTATCCTTGGTAATATTTCTTATGCCATTTACACCACTACTAATGCTCCCAATCCATGTATTAAACTCATACAATGAGTTTAAATATGTCATAGGAAATATAATATAAGGAAACATAGTGTTCCATGTGGTCCTTGTTGGATAAAAACCATCAAAATTATTCAAAATCAACCTTAGATAATTGATGCAAAAAAATGGTAGAATTTTCTAAGAAGGGGTTCTAGTTGTGAGTGCTTTCACCTATGGAATGTTAGGATATTTAGACACTTAGTGTTTAGTTAAATTCAAATTGGTCAAATGTGTATTTAGGTAAAGTGTGTTTCTTACTGTGTTTCTTAGTATGCATTTATAGTTATGTAATCTGATGGTCACAAAATGTTCTAGACATAAGTGATATGTCAATTCATATTCTCCTCGATATAATGGATATACTAATCTATGTATTAACACCTAATTGATATATGATATCTATTTAAAGAGAATGGGGGGACATTTAATGATTATTGATAGTGAGAAACTCTTATGTAATTTTTTTCCCTTTTGCATTAATATATTGCCTCAAGTAGTCGTGTTGGCTAGGGTTATGAAGATTTTTAACCATGCAATACATTGGTGTACTGATACTTGATCTATTTGTGTGATAATTTTCTTAAGGTGTTCAAATTATGCAGAAAAACCCTATTTTTCCAAACATGATATTATACCTTGTATGAATACTCACTCCCATTATTGATAGAGATCTTGAACATGTGTCACTACATGCATCAAAATATTTCTAGGTTATACTATTTATATACACTTAGAGGTTGAGTGGGTTGTTGCATTGTGTCTAGAGTGTTTCTTTTAGTTTGAAACACTTGTTGTTTCACCAAACAAAGTTACTATTTTCCCAACATATAACCATTTTTGTCAGATCTAGAGGTATAAAGTTTCATTATAGTTTTTTTTTTAATTGTGTTAATATTTAAGTTTTTCTATTTATATTCCTAGTTTGGTGCCTTTTGTGGTCTACATATTCTCTCTTCCATGCACTTTGTGTGATCTTGGCAAATCGAAAACATAGTAGAATTTTTATTATTTATTTATTTATTTATTGTGTATGTTCTTTTCTCCATGCTTTATCCAATATAAAAAAAAAATAGAAATAGAAAGAAAAAATCATTTTCTTGGTAGAATAACTGAGTTCTAACCTTGATTTTGTTTATTTTCATGTTTTTTGTTTTTCAAAATTTCACTTGTTTTTGTGTGCAACTGTGTTAAATTTTTTTGTAAAAAAAATATGTTTTTTTTTGGTAATTATGCACTTCAAGGAAAAGAGTAAACAACACATTAAAAAAAAAACACTCCTCCTTCATAGAATTTTCTATATAATTTTCATTATCTCATTTGATTGAAATTTACTTAATTAAATAAGACGTCTTGACTTCAAGTCTTTCTTTTGATGAAGTTACTTTTTGAAAACGTTCATGTAACTTTAAATTATCACATAAATTTATTGTAAATTGAATTTCATTTAAATTATAAAAGAGGATAACCATAAAGTAACCTTAATGTTCCCTTTTGAATGACCATTTCACCTTTAAGGAATTGATTGTTTGGTATGTAGTGTTATATTATTTGCATGACTAGAGCTAGTGTCTACTTTGCATCGAGCATGCAAGAGGGTAATAGTGGGGTCGAGTGCCCCATTTCGTGGGGGGTCACAGGGGGGTGGGATCCCCCTTGCATGAGGGTTTATGGGTAGTGCCGACCCAAAAAAAAATATTGTTTTTCATGTCTTATTTTGGGTGATTTTTCGACACATGGTTTGTCGCCGATGGTTTTCTATTTCCAGTTAAGGACTTAGGGTTGTTGACTAATCTAGGTTATTGAATTAGGGTTTTGTATGCTACATGATCCTATATGTATATTATATTGTAAACAATGTATGAGGTGAATGACTATAGAATATGTTGGTTTTCCCTATTTGGGTTTCCAAGGGAAAAATATCTATGTAATGTGTGTATTTGCCATTGTATCTTTTATGTTCTTTTATTTAAAATCTATTTGTAGTAAAATATTGTACAAGGTTAAAATCTACATTTGGTATCAGAGAAATTGTTGGCTTCTAGGGAGGTTTTTTTGGTCATGGGTTTGTCTCAGGAATGTGATAAGTCTTGTTACAATGGGAGATCTGCAGTATTGATTCTTCAAGTGAAAAGAAATGGAGATGAGTTTGAAAATAGAGATAGAGAAATTTAATGGGAAACATTTTGAGCTATGGAAGCTCAAGATGGAAGATCTGTTGGTAGAAAGAGATCAGTGGATCATGGTGGATCTAGGTATTTCATGTATAGGAACATCAACAGATCATTGGAAAAATTTGGATCGGAAGGAAAAGAGCACAATCTGATTGTGTCTCTCAGATTTAGTATTACTAAATGTGTCAAGGGAATCTACGGCCAAGGAGTTATGGAATAAGTTGGGGAACTTGTATCAATATAAGTCCCTGGTAAATAAACTATTCATGTAGAAGAAGTTGTATAAACTAAGGATGAGATATGGAGACATAGTGAAAGAGGATCTGAATGCCTTCAATACTATGGTAAGTTGGGTATTATTTGTTGAGATTAAAATTTTATATGAAGATAAGCATATTGGTTTACTATTTTCTTTACCATACTTGTGGGATAATTTGGTTGTAGCCATAGGTAGTAATACAACTAGCTTGAGTTTCGATGATGTGTTTGCATGCTTGTTGTCAGAGGAGATGATATGGAAGAACATGGAAGGACATAACACATATGAATTATTTGCAAGAGGATTATCCCATGAAAGAAACAGATCTAAGTCCTCAAGTAGGAGATATGAATCTAAGGGTAGATCTAAATCTCCCAGAAATTTTGTAAAGGTATGTGAGAGATGTGGGGAAAAATGGTACTTTAAGAAGAAATGTAGATCCAAATGAATTGAGAAAGTGAAGGGATCTAAAGGTGCTCCCTCTACAAAATAAAATACCTCCAAGAAATAAGGAGGGGGTGTATACTTGGTTTCTTCAAGAACACATGCATATCATGATGCATGTTTGGTTGAATTAGGTGCATCCTTTCATATGATTCCCCACAGGGAGTGGTTATGGGAATATGAAATGTATGATGGAGGTAATGTATTCCTAGGTGATGAATCGACAAAAAAAATCATAGGATGCAGAAACGTCAAGTTGAGGATCATATATGGAAGGATTAGAACACTGCCTATTGTTCTTCACATCCCAGGATTGGCCAAAAATTGGATTTCTGTAAGAAAAATGGACGATGCAGGGGTAAACAAAATATTTGAAAAAGAAACATGCAGGATGGTTCAAGGAGAAATGGTGTTACTAAAGGGAGTTTAGATTGGAAATCTATATAAGCTGCAAGGAAGCACTATTAGTAATGAGTGTAATAGTTCCATTTTTCCTAATATTGGAGCAGAAGAAGAAAAAACTCCTACAATCTCTGGAGAAAAGGTTATGTTGTGGCATAAAAGACCAGTGCATAAGAGACAATGGTCTTCGACTAATACACCGTAAAGGTATGGTTGAAGGTATGTATAACTACTCTCTAGATTTTGATTTCTGTGAACATTGTGTATATGGGAAGCAGAATCAGGTAAGATTCCCCTCTAGTGAAATGAGGGAAGAAGGAATTTTACATATAGTGCATAGTGATGTGTTTGCACCTATATTGGTTCCATCATTGAGAAAATTTGTGTACTATGTATCATTTATAGATGACCTCTCTAGGAATATGTGGATATATTTCCTCATGAGGAAATCTAAAGTCTTTGATAGGTTGAAAGAGTTTAAGGCTCTTGTTGAGAATAAAATAGAGAAAAATAGTAAGGCATTGAGGATAGATAATGGTGGAGAGTTTTGTGGGAATGAATTTGAAGAGTTTGGTAAGAAGTGTGGTATAGAAAGGTAGAAGACTAATCCATATAAACCTCAAAATGGAGTTGCAGAAATGATGATTAGGATGCTGATGGAAAAATCAAGGTGCATGCTTAGTGGTTTTGAGTTAGGGAAATAATTCTAGGAAGAGACAGTGGGTATTGCATGTTACCTGGTCAACAGATTACCCTCATGAGAAATAGATGACAAGATTCCACAAGAGATATGGACTAGTAAGAAACCTTCTCTCACACATCTCAAGGTATTTGGGTGTGAGGAATATGTTCATGTTCCAAATGAAAACATGAGTAAGCTAGATAAGAAGGATGAAAAGTGTATCTTTATTGGGTATAAAGATGGTCTCAAAGGTTATAATATTTTGAACCAAGAAAATAAGAAGGTTGTGTATATCCGAGATGTGTTATTTAGAGAAATGAAGGATGTTGTCAAGAAGGAAGTCATACCAAGTAAGGAAGAACCAGAGAAAATAGAATTTGAGCCAAAGGATGATGAATCAAACTTTGTAGAAGAAAAATAATCAGAAGAATAATATCTTCATACTCCAGTATTGAGGAGATCAGTGCATGAAAAAATGAAACTGGAAATATATACTCCACCTGATTTCCATTTAAATTTTTCTTTGTCTATTACTGACGATGATCCTAGAATGTTTAGGGAGGCAGTGGATTTAGAGGATGGAAAACTCTCGAAAAGGTCCATTGTTGAAGAAATGGCAGCCTTGGATAAGAATGAGGCTTGGGATCTAGTGGAGTTGTCGACTGGAAGAAATCCCATTGGACGAAAATGGGTATTTAAAATGAATTTTAATGGAGTAGGAAAAGTGGATAAATAAAAATCTTGGTCAGTAACAAAGGGTTATACCTAGGTTGAGGGAAATTATTTTGGTGATATTTTTTCTCGTGTTGCCAAGTTAACTTCTATTAGATTTATGTTAGTTGTTGCTACTGCGTGTCGGTTGTGAAGTGTGATTATCTTCCTGATTCAGAGGTCTTTGTTTTCATCTATGTTTATACCCCATGAATAATTTACACCCCAGAAGAATGTACACTACTCCACAGGGGGGGGGGAGTGCAGGGGGGGTTACCCTCCTTGTGAGGGTTTGGAGGAGAAGCGCCAAAGGAAACTTTTCCTTGTAAATGTATATTGTAATTTCCTAGTAAATATGGATCATTCATTATAAGGTCTCATATCTAATGGTAGAAGTTATGTTAGGTTTTTTTTTTCCCTAGAAGGAAACCATCTTTTATGAGGGAAATTTATTGCGTCTATGTATTATTGTGAATATTGTATTCTGGGTGAGGAGACTATGAGAGAAAGAAGAGAAAGTTACAACGGGTATGTTGTAGGTTGTATCCCTTCATTTGTTGGATAATAATAAGGGAAGGACCTATCAATTTATCTGGTGGACGTATCCCACACTGGGTGAACCATGTATATCTATGTCTCTATTGTATTATGTATCTTCTTTGTTTTATTTCTGCATTTTTTTTATTTTATTGCTCCACGATCTTGTTTTTCTAACACTACAATCGATTTGAAGTAGAATATATGGATGTGCATACACCATCCCTACATGGGGATCTAGAAGAATAAATCTATATGAAGAAGTCATAAGGGTTTGTTGTGAAGGGAAAGAAGGAGTTGGTATGCAAGTTAAAAACATCTCTATATTATTTAAAACAATCACCAAGGATGTGGTATAAAAAAATAATTTTATTGGGTATAAAGATGGTCTCAAAGGTTATAATATTTGTAACCAAGAAACTAATAAGGTTTTGTATATCTGAGATGTGGTATTTAGAGAAATGAAGGATGTTTTAAAACAAGAATTCATACCAAGTAAGGAAGAAGCAAAGAAAATAGAGTTTGAGCCAAAGGATGATGAAACAAACTCTATAGAAGAAAAATAATCAAAAGAAGAATATTTTCATACTCCAATATTGAGGAGATCGGTGTAGGCAAAAATCAAACTGGAAAGATATACTCCACCTGATTTCCATTCAAATTTTGTTTTATTTGTTATTGACGATGATCCTAGAACTGTTAGGGTGGCAATAGATTTAGAGGATGGAAAACTCTCGAAAAATTCCATGGTTGAAGAAATGGCAGCCTTGGATAAGAATGAGGCTTGGGATCTAGTGGATTTGTAGACTCGAAGAAATACCATTGGAATAAAATGGGTATTTAAAATGAATTTGAATGGAGTAGGAAAAGTGGAGAAATACAAATCTTAGTCAGTAACAAAGGGTTATTCCCAGGTTGAGGGAATTGATTTTGGTGAGATTTTTTCTCGTGTTGCCAAGTTAACTTCTATTAGATTTATATTATTTGTTTCTATTGCTGGTTGGTTGTGGATCTTGATTATCTTCATGATTCAAAGGTATTTGTTTCCATCCGTGTGTATACCCCATGAATAATTTACACCCAAGAAGACTGTGCACTATGTTGAGACCCGAAATTGACAACCCCATTACCCTATTATACTCTTCATCTATACCATTTTGGCTTACCTAAGCATGGGTGAATGACAAGAACACTACCATTAGCCAGTGATAAGGTCATAAGTTAAAGTATGGTTAATTCATGCATTTTGTGGTTTATTGAGCTAGGGAATTAAATATTTCATGTACTAATGCTTCAATTTGCCATGTATAATATTTGACCTCTAGATAAATCTATCCTTCCTGTACCATCTCAGCTATCCGGTACTTGTTCACCAAGACTGCCACTATCTGAATCTAATACCAAATGCATCCTATACTAAATATCATCTGTTGCGATCTAGTACCAATGGTCATGGACTGTCGTGATCTGGTACCACTATTTGCACACTGTTGTGATCTAGTACCATCTACCTGTTATGATCCGGTACCAATATAGAGAGTCGAATGTACCAGGTTTAGCTCTAGATAGCCCAAGACAATTGGTGGATGTTTATTTGCTTTAGCAAGGCTATGTTAGAATAGTTTGTTGATTGCCTCATCCTCATGCACTTCATGTCATGAGGATGAAGATAAAAGATGTAACCGAATAATTAAATTTAAACATTTGACTGATTTGAAAATCACTTCACCTCCTTGTGTTTCACGACTAAGACTATTTAAATAGTCATGGCAAGGATGGTGGAAGGGAGAGTTAGCATATTACCAACATGTGAAGCAGTGTGTGATATTGCAGAACATATTCTGAGTGAATACTAATAGAAGAACATCATTTATCTCCATGTCTTGATTGTCTATGATTGAATATGAGTTGATTTGTTAACAAAAGTTTGATTTTATGTTTCGAGATTTGAGTGAGAGTAATGTGTGGGTTGAAAACAAGCTTACTGTAGACTTCAATAGCTGATCTGTTGAAGCGGCAAGGGCCCACCACCCAACAAAGGTCAACATCTTCGTATATTAGAATTAGAATTTATTTTCAATAGTGTAAATGTTAAATTAGCTGAAGCTTTAACTCTATTAGATGATAGCAATACAACTTAGACTAGGATTTTCATTATATGATTTCTTAGAGATCTTTACTCGCCCTGTTTTTGCATATGCTTTGTTTTTATGAAATTGATTTTGTTCTATAGACATGAATGTTGGAAGCAGTAGTCAGACATATTTGAAGGAGAACTAGTGAAGTTCACAACAACACATTGTGAACCACATCATACTCAGTATATTGACTGTTGAACTACCCATGCTATGTCTTGATGATTGATGTGTGATTTTCCCTTTCAGAAGTGTGGATTGCATAGTTAGTTTTATGGGCCAGATAGTAGAGTTGATCTTTCAAACCAACTCCATATCATACTTGCATGTGCCATAATGGAGTAGATAACCTCTCTGTGAAAGACAACCAAAGTGAATTGCAATTTTCTATTTTGATTTGTTTCCAGCATGCATAATCTATCTTAGTTCTATACTCGTGACATTATAAATTGTATTTCTTACTGGTGTCTTGTAACTCTGTTGATTATGAATCTCAGATTGATAATTAATGGGTGCATTATACTAAACATATAAGAAACACAACATTTTGGCACCGTTGTCGGGGAGTTGCAAATAGTAGGAAGTGATTTTTAGCTTAGATTATTTGTATAAATTTTTAATGATTTTAAAGGCTTCTTGAGGGAGGAGGATAAAATGTTTAAGACGTGAGTGAAGAGCCACGCAGCCACTAGAGTGGGGTTCTCTGAAGCCAGGTTGCCTTCTTACCTTCTAGATAGAATTTGGATTTCAATTCAGTTAAAGAATCAAATTTCCATTTTATGCATAGATATAGAGATAACAAGGGTAGGTTTGTAAGCTCTAAAGATTC
>JZKD02S1729292.1:397224-430646 GCA_000966675.3 Picea glauca
CTAGAAGGAGAAATTAAAATGGAAGAATCAATATTAGGACAGGCAGAACGTGAGTCTACTGAACATTTAGGAGACACAAAAAATCTAGCTTCTGAACCATCCATCAGTAGAATGGCAGAAGAAGAAGGAAATGCAACCACTGAGACTGAGACTTTTGGGTTTCCAATCTTGGATATTTCCAGAAACATCAGCATGAAGAATATCCCACTATCATCATTACCCACTTTCAGAAGTATGTCAACTGAAGATCCAGATTTATTTTTATTCAAGTTTGGAATATTATGTAGAAGCTATAACTACTTAGACAATGCCCAAAAACTTAAGGTCTTTCCTGCTACAATAAAAGATTCATCCTTAAGATGGTTCATGAGCCTAGGAGAAAATACAATCCTCTCTTGGGATCAAATGAAAGACACATTATTATGGAAATACTAAGACTATTGTAAGGATAATGCTAAAAATGACATTTTTAAAATGCAGCAAACAAAAGATGAAAGCCCTGAAGACTACTTATAAAGGTTCTTATACAACTATCAGAAGTCAAAACTATTCACCATAGACCCAGTTGTAGTAAGAACTGTATTCTTGAAAGGTCTCAAAGATGATTGCATAGAAGTTTTAAACTTGTTGAGTTCAGGAGATGTATACCAAAAGCCTTTTTCAAAAATTGCAGATTACTATAGGAGATACTCAAGAGGACAAGCTAAAATAGGCAAAGGAACAAGAGATCCTTTTAGCATAAATACAAAACAAAGCTCAGGGTCTGTCACCATAATTGAGTTAGGAAACTTATTGGAGAACTTTAAAAAAAACATCTTGAGCACAATAAGTAACCAGTTAGATACTATGAAACTAAAAAAGAAACAAGAAGAAGAGGCTTCTTTAGCAATATTTTGTCATAGATGACGAAAAAAGAACAGTGAGAAATAATACCCATTAAATGTCATAAAAAGCTATGGTCTGTGTACACTATAAAACCCCACATCTGAGTGTCCAACCTTGATTGAGCTACAAGCCATGTATAGGGGAGGAGGAGTCTCACAAGAACAACCATACCCTTCCAGAAGACCTTGGAGAGCCCAAAATCCCAATACATTTTATGATCCTAATGCACAATATCAACAACAACAATGGGTTCCTTCCCCAATGACCTATCCACAATGGACACCTCAGCAAGCTCAAACTCAACCTTGGAAACAAGGTTGGAGGGGACCTATGTATGGAAATACCACTTACCCTACATATCCACAGTACCCTGCAAACATTTCCCAATTACTACCTGGATTCAACCCACCACAAATGCAATATTTACTCCCACCTCCTATACAACAACAATTTACAACCCCCTTGAACCCTAATCAACAATAACAAGTATCTATAAATGCCAATCAACAACCACAAAACCAAGCTGCCCACAATCCTCCGATACCAACAACAATCCCTGCCCAGCCCGTCCCTAACCCCAATAATTGACCCACCCACCCTGTGAAGAATACATAAGTTCAAACCTTTCCCACCTATGAAATTCAACTATGATCGAGGAAAGTTGTAAACCAATCAGATCCTGCAATAATAATTCGGGAAGAAAATGATAATCATTATGAGGAAGAAAACATTCAAACCACCCCTACAGAAGAAGAGGCCTCTCCTCCTATTCCAATCACTTCTCAGTCTAAACAAGTACCCCAACAAATTAATCTCCCACCTTACCTCGAAAGACTATTAGTGAAGAAACCCGACCCACCCTTGCATAGAGATATAGAAGATGAATTACAAAATGTGTGCATAAAAATACCTCTACTGCAAGACATTAAGGATATCCCTATATACACCAAAATCATAAGGGATATTTTCATTAAGAAACCAAGAAGGAAGAAGAAGGAGCCTCCCCTTGTTCAGGTAGTGGGATAATTATCTGAATTTATTTATGAAATGCCATACAAATATAATGACCCTATAAATCCAGTAGTCACTGTTGAAATTACTGGCATTTCTCTACCAAACACACTCATTGATTTGGGTGCATCTATTAATGTAATTCCTTTTGACACTATGCAAAATCTCCAAATAAACCAGTTAAGGCCAACCCAAACCATGATCGAGTTGGAAGATAAGTCAGCCATTATCCCTGCAAGAAGTCTAGATGATGTCATAGTCACTCTAGCTTCTTGGGAATATCCAGTAGATTTTTTAGTCATGTATTCTAAATCATCCTCGAAACTAGGACACCCTATGGTTCTTGGCCACCCTTGGCTGGCCACAACAGATGCCTTTATCAGTTGTCGGTCTAGTGAGATGACTATATCCAATGGCACACATAGCCAAAAACTTGTCCTCTTCCCTCCTGCCCAACCGGCACAGGAACTACCTATTTGGTTAGAAAACCATTATGGAGAGGAAGATTGCATCAGACCTCTGTTAACACTTGAACAAGTAAGAGGAATACAAGAATATCAAATGAAGATGAACAAGTCTTAAGCTTATTTTTGGTTGACACAAATTGCTTTGAATACCCAAGGTCTTTTGCATAATTGTCACATATTTTTAGTTCCGAATTTCAACAAACTTGGCACCCTGATATCAATCAATTATATACTTTATCACTAGCCTCCTCAAATAAGGAAGAAACTATTGAAATTGTTGAGATTAGCTCAAGAAAACCTTTGTATATCAACTCTAGTTTGGAACCAAAACAAAAGACACAAGTGATTGAAATGCTTTAAAGACATGTTGATGCCTTTGCATGGGATTATGCAGACATGAAAGGCATTCACCCTGACACATGCACACATCATATCTACACTAATGACCAAATCAGACCAGTTAGATAGCCTCAGTGAAGGATGAATCCAGCCCTTAAAGATATTGTAAAAGAGGAATTGTAAAAACTCCTTCGAGCCAATCTCATATACCCCATTTCAGATAGTCAATGGGTATCTCCACTTGTCATAGTTCCCAAGAAAAATGGTAAGTGGAGGATATGTGTAGACTTTCGGGATTTAAACAAATATACGCATAGGGATTATTTTCCCTTACCATTTATTGATTAGGTGTTGGATACCTTGTCCAAAAAGAAGTATTTTTCGTTCTTGGATGGGTTTAGTGGTTACAGCCAGATACAAATAGCACCCAAAGACTAGGAGAAGACCACTTTCACCTGCCCTTGGGGCACATATGCATATAGGGTGCTCCCTTTCTTACTTTGAAATGCCCCAACCACTTTTCAAAGAGCTTTCCTAGCCATTTGCTTTGACTTGACCAATGATTGTGTGGAAGTATACATGGATGAATTTATAGTCCATGGACAAGACTTCCAAGAAGCATTGACCATTCTAGAAAAAGTCTTGATTAGGTGTAAGGAAACTAATCTTTCCTTAAGTAATGAAAAATAAAAAATGATGCTCACTGAAGGTATTGTTTTGGGACATCACATTTCTGGTTCTGAAATGAGAGTTGATCCAGAAAAGATTTATATCATCACACAAATCATAATACCTTCATCACAAAAGGAAGTCCACAAATTTTTAGGACATGTTGGCTACTATAGAAGATTCATTCTGAATTTTACAAGCCTAGCTACCCCTTTATTCAAATTATTATCTAAAGAAGCCTAATTTAAGTGGGATGATGAATGCTAAATATATTTTGAAATTCTAAAACATAAATTGTCAACTACCCTTGTATTAAGAGGACCAAATTGGTCCCTTCCTTTTCATATCTGTACCAATGCCTCAAACATAGCCCTTGGGGCAGTCCTTGGACAAAGAGAAAATCAAATTCCCTATGATATTTACTTCGTTAGTAAAAATTTGTCTCCAACTGAAGTTAATTATACGGTCACAAAAAAAGAATTGCTAGTTGTAGTCCATGCTATCAATAAATTTAGACACTATATTACAGGATATCAAGCTTGTGTACACACTGATCATTCAGCTATCAAATTTTTAATGAACAAACCTGTAACAAATCCTAGAGTTACACGATGGCTCTTATTATTACAAGAGTTTAATATCAACATTATTGATAGACCTGGTAAAGATAATCTTGTGGTTGATTTCTTATCTAGAATTATTCATCTAGGAGATAATGCACCAGTAGAAGATAACTTTCCTAATGAAAATTTATTTACTATTTCTACATTCACTCGGTGGTATGAAGATGCTGCTAACTATCTTGTGATAGGGAAGATGCCTCATAAATTGTCTCTCAGAGAAAAACAAAAAGTAATTCAACTAAGTGCAAATTACATGTGGCACGATGATTGCCTCTACAAAACAGGACCAGATTTGGTGATCAGGAGATGTCTAAGGGAAGATAAAATTCATGATATTCTGCAAGCCTACAATGATGGTCCTTGTGGAGGACACTTCGCAGACAAGAGGACCGCTTACAAAGTTCTGCAATCAGGTTACTACTGGCCCCATATTTTCAAAGATGCTAAAACCTATGTATCCAATTGTGATGAATGCCAACGAATGGGTAAGCCTACTACACGAGACCAAATGCCACTTCAATCCCAAGTAGTTATTGATCCTTTCGAGAAATGGTCATTAGATTTTGTAGGTCCCATTAACACTGCATCTAAAAATAAAAAGTATATACTTGTATGCACTGACTATGTGACTAAATGGGTTGATGAAAAATCTTTACCAGCTGCAAGTGAACAATCAGTGGTAGATTTCCTTTTTAATGATATCTTTACTAGATTTGGTGTACCTCGAGAAATTGTGACTGATCAGGGAACTCAATCTACCTCTCATCTAGTCAGAGATATTACAGAACAATACCAAATCAAACACAGGAAATCTACACCCTACCATCCACATGAAAATGGATAAGTAGAATCTACCAACAAAGTTATTGAGTCCATTCTTACCAAAACAATATAGCTTCACCATAAGGATTGGGCTGACAGATTACTAGAAGCCTTATGGGATTATAGAATCACCTGGAGGAATACAACAGGACATACACCCTATGAGTTTGTGTATGGGAAGTAGGTGCTTCATCCCATAGAATTCCAGGTCAAAACCTTCAGGACTGCAGTACAAGTTGGCATGAACTTGGATGAAGCCCAACAACAAAGACTCTTGCAGCTTAATGAGTTGGATGAAACTAGGCAGGAAGCACTTCAAAGAACTACCCTCATTCAAGAACAAAGAACAAAATGGCATGACAAGTATCTCAAAAAGAAAAATTTTCAACAAGGAGATTGGGCCCTACTGTATGACAGCAGATTCAAGAACTTCAAAGGTAAGTTAACTACCCGTTGTATGGGACCTTACGAAATTGACACTGTCTACGATAATGGTTCAATCAAGATAAATACAATTGATGAACAACATACACCACTACTTGTGAATGGTCACTGGTTGCGAGTTTACAACAAACCCCTGTCAAAAGAAGAATTCCTGACTCGTATACTACAGAATTCAAATATGCATATGATCAGTAAGGAAGGAGACTCTCCTACTGATCCACATTGATTGATTGGTTTATTTGAAATTTGTGTACATAGGTGTGGATCAAATTTTGTTAATAAGTTGAAGGTAACAAGATATTCTTACCTCCTTTTGTTTTACTTTCGCAATTTTTTTCTTTTTTTTGTAAGTAAATTTCTATAATTTATTTGATCCTTCATGAACTTGCTAAACATTAGTTTGTAAGCATCAACAATATTTTGTTCTACTTCGGTACCAGAAATCTTGTTTTGGTCTGGTACCAGTAGTTTGATACCTGTCTAGTACCAAAATTTTGTCCTTCTACAGTACTATCAAGACACATTACCTAATTGAAAAAGTATACTACGCATATTTCAAAATCTCATGTCAATTAATCTGAAGTATGAAGCCATGCAAACAACCACTTAAGCTAGAACCAAGAAGCCGAATGCAGTATCAAATGGCAGCCCTTGTGAAGCAATAATTTCTTTTGTTTCTGTTGACAACTAAAGGGAAGTATTTTAACTTCTTTTGGTTTTGTTTCTTAAAAAAAAAAAAAAAGAGGGACACAATCTTTACCTATGATTGCTCAAAGAACCATAATCCGCTTCAAAGACTAGAATTTGCCTTTATCCAGTATTTCAACATGATTTAAAGGAAAAAAATATATTAGCCTATAAGTAACTATCTCACCCTAACCAGACTTCAATAGTATTCATTGGATTATCTTATTAAAGAGTAACATATGAGTATATGAACACTCTCTACCATGGGCACACTAGCAAATCGTTTATGGAAGAGGATGTACCAGTACCCTAAGGAAACTTTAGGTCATTCTTTTATGGACAAATTCAAACCAAATTATACATCTGGATCACTCTAAACAAATACTGTGCATAAAAAGTTATTTTTCCTTCAAACAAATCTTTAAAAGACATTCAAAAGGAGAGTATATGCCTTCCAACCCAATACCATCCTATCCTGTAAAAAGGTTTTCAGATGAGACTCCCCTGTCACCGTGCAAAGTACTCTTTAATAAAAACCAAAATAGGTGACTATGGCCAAGAAGCCTCTGATGGAAAAAGGGTTTAAGAGACTAACCCGTCGGGATACTGAACAAGTCTGCTGGCAACAGGTACGGGTCTGTGTTATGACTAGGAAAACCCATCAGGGTACTAAACAGGCCTTTTGGCAATGGGGCATTCTTATTGGGTAAGGAACCTATCACTAATTATCACAACTACCCCACTGGAGTACTGAATATGCTTGTTGGAAGTGGTTTCTGGTTGCGAAGTGTCTCATCTATACTTGTCTGATTGAAAAATCACTTTTATCATCCAAAACAAAAATAGCAAAGCTCACTATTGGCTTTCATGAGATACAAACTCTAGATTAATCAACAACATAATTACTTCAAGAAAATGTCCATTTGAGAATCACCCTAAATCAACTTACCAGTCTGACATCTAAAGCCTACCTTACCTAAGAAGGAAACTTCTTAAGAGTGGAGCCCTAACTAGGGAGTCTAATCTACTTATACTGTGAAATTTATCTATAACATCCAATGATAGTAAATCTCTGAAGCAAGTTAGGTGGGATCTATCTGTTCTTCTAGAAAACATATAAATATTCCCCTGTTTCACTGCTGAATGCTACCTTTGTCAATAATCATCAAAAGAAGGGCAATTTCACTTTTTTTTAGGTATTAGATCATATGGTAGGTGATAAATGTACTCCTGGAATTTGATTGGTTTCTTTTTCTCTTATCATCTTTTCTCCATTATGATATAAAATGTTGAATCTTCTTGCATACAGATATACAACATCTTTGGCATGGGGGAAGGTCAAAGAGCCCCTTCAGAACTCTTTTTCAGACTCAGATGATCACCCTGCAGAACCAAATACAAAAGAAGATAAACACAGAATAAAAGAAGTACAGGATAATCCCATACCAAGTTTTCAAGAAACTTCAGTCTAAAAGGATGAATTCTGACAATTTACAAGCAGTCACACATGTTATGGGTATTGATCATACAAAGGTAAAAGCAAAGCATGATATTTATTTTCCTATGCTCATAAAACTACAATAAGTATGCAAATATATACTAGATCTTATGACCTTAGTATTAAAACCATGCACCTATCCCTCATACCCATATGCCTAAACTTAATCAATCCTCTCATAGCACTCGAACATGGTTAAGAGAAAAATCACATCAAAATATGAAGCATGTCTAGTAATGATAAGCCATGAATACATTTCATCCTTAAGAAATTCACGAAACTATCTTATGTCATGAACCATGATCCAACATCAAATTCACCACCTGAAAGTCCAATCACTTATCCCAAAATGATGATTTGACACCCAACATATTTTCCTCATCATTACAGTAATGGGTAGAAATGAAATGGCTTATCTGGGTGGCGAAGCCATCCAGATAAGCCTCACCTGGTCATAAATTTTCTTTGCGACATCCTTACTTAAACTTACCATTCGCATTATCAACACCATCACCATATTCCCCTTTGTCGTGAGATTTATCCAGTCCCAAGCCTACTCTTCTCCGGTACCAAACCCTTACCCTCATCAATTGACTAAACCCTTGTGCTATAGCTCAATCCTTTTTTTCACAACTTATAACGATGGTCGTTAGTAGACACGAACCGGTCTTCCAAATTTATAGAGAAACCGAGGAGTTCCAATTATGTCAAGAAAAATATGCTATATCGGGATGGATGCCATTTCTGGAAAAAATCACAGGCTGGCACGAGAATATATCTCATGAATTTATTCAGGGTTACGATGGAGAGATTGCACATATAGGCAATCTATAACTGGAAATTAATGAAGCAACCTTAAGGGAGGTCACGTGATTACCTAATAGAGGAGCCAAATACTTCAAAGGTGTAGGAATCAACAAGGAAATGTGCCAACTATTCTTGAAAGAAGACCATCAACACCCTGACTAGAGAAAGGGGATCCATAGGAACTATATCAAGGAAGAGTATCATTCAATGATTAATAGTCTTCAACAATTCATCACTTGTGAGGGAAGGTATGTTGTGACCTTCATATATCATCTTAGGCTTCTATTACACTTTGAAGGAGGCCCTGAAATTGATTTCCCATCTTTTCTATGGATGAGTTTGAAAAAAATGGTAAGAGGTGTTAAATCCATATCCAAAACTGAGAAGACTAGCATTTACCATCAAGGTCTCATCAAAATGCTAGTTTTACATGAACTTAGGAAATAGAGGATTAGCTGGAAAACCCTTATCACTCAACACCTTCCCATAGAAAACAAACCTGTGGAGGAAACCCGACATGCTCCAAAGAAAAATAAGGAACCTCAAAAGAAAAAGGGAAAGAAGGATAAGACAACTCCACCATCATCTAGGGTAGTGAGCCAACACGAAAAAGCAGGGCCCTCTTCCACAGTCAATAAGACTTTTAAAATCCTTGAATCAAAAGGTAAAAACAAATTAGTAGAGGAGACTTCAACAGTGGTAGTTGAGAAAAAGGGTCATCGGACAAAAATGATGAAGAAAGGGAAGCATAGCTCAGAAA
Source organism: Picea glauca (assembly GCA_000966675.3). Classification (NCBI taxonomy): domain Eukaryota; kingdom Viridiplantae; phylum Streptophyta; class Pinopsida; order Pinales; family Pinaceae; genus Picea; species Picea glauca. The sequence goes on from JZKD02S1729292.1 coordinate 406,237, forward strand.
CTAAAAGTAAACAGTCTATGGCATAATCCACTATCGCCATTTCACAATTAGAAACGAAGAAAAGGAAGCCTGTGAGTACCCCTGATCCATTACCTCCTTGTAAAAGAACCATGAGGAGCATGGAAAAGAAATAAAAAAACAATCGTTAGTCCTCATACACAAGAAGATCCAATCGATCTTACCTCCCCTTCTGAAGATTTATCAGTCCAAGATGACATCCCTAGTTTGACCGAGGAACAAGCCATTATTACTTTATGTGGGATGAGGGAGGAAGTCGAGGAAAGAGCATGAATCTAGGTAGCAACGATGGAATCAACAAAGGCCTTAACAAAAGAACAAATGAAGAAAAATATTGGGGAACTGCAAAAACAAAATCAAGAACTCCAATAAGAAGTGAAGGAATACTAACTCTTGGATAGGTATATAAAAAAGGAAAATGAGCAATTGAAAGAAACCAACCAACAACTTCAATATGACCATTAAGAGACTTCTAACAAGATCAAGAAGGTACTACGAATCCTACAATACGTTAGGGTCATAAAAAGGGAGCTGAAAGAAGAGGCCTCAGCCATCAACATCATTGATCCACCAAAGTAAAGAACACAGCCTCAAGTTTTGAAAATTTTTGGGTTTGTTTTCAGTTGCATGAGGACATGCAATGATTTTGGCATGGGGGAACGTTGAGACCCAAAATTGACATCCCCATTACCCTATTATACTCTTCATCTATACCTTTTTATCTTACCTAAGCTTGGGTGAATGAAAAGAACACTACCATTAGCCAGTGATAAGGTCATAAGGTAAAGTATGGTTAATTCATGCATTTTGTGGTTTATTGAACTAGGGAATTAAATATTTCATGTACTAATGCTTCAATTTTCCATGTACAATCTTTGACCTCTAGATAAATCCATCCTTCCTGTACCATCTCAGTTATTCGGTACTTGTGCACCAAGACTGCCATTGTCTGAATCCGATAATAAACGCATCCAGTACTAAATCTCATCTGTTGTGACCCGGTACCAACAGCCATGGACTCTCGTGATCTAGTACCACTATTTGTGCACTGTTGTGATCCGGTACCATCTACCTGTTACGATCCAGTACCAATATAGAGAGCCGAATGTACCAATTTTAGCTCCAGATTGCCCAAGACAATTGGTGGATTTTTATTTTCTTTAGCAAGGCTATGTTAGAATATTTTGTTGATTGCCTCATCCTCATGCACTTCGTGTCATGAGGATGAAGCTAAAATATGTAACTGAATAATTAAATTTAAACATTTGACTGATTTGCAAATCACTTCACCTCCTTTTGTTTCACGACTAAGAATGTTTAAATAGTCGTGGCAAGGATGGTGGAAGGGAGAGTTAGCATATTACCAACATGTGAAGCAGCGTGTGATATTGCAGAACATATTCTGAGTGAAGACTAATAAAAGAACGTCATTTATCTCCATGTCTTGATTGTCTATGATTGAATATGAGTTGAGTTGTTAACAAAAGTTTTATTTTATGTTTTGAGATTTGAGTGAGACTAATGTGTGGGTTGAAAACAAGCTTACTATAGAATTTAGTAGCTGACCTGTTGAAGCGGCAAGGGCCCACTGCCCAACAAAGGTCAACATCTTCGTAGATTACCATTAGCATTTGTATTCAGTAGTGTAAATTTTAAATTAGTTGAAGCTTTAACTCTATTAGATGATAGCAGTACAACTTAGACTAGGATTTCCATTATATGATTGCTTAAAGATCTTTACTCTCCCTACTTTTGCATATGATCTATTTTTATGAATTTTATTTTGTTCTATAGACATGAATGTTGGCAGCAGTAGTCAGACATATTTGAAGGAGAACTAGTGAAGTTCACAATAGCACATTGTGAACCACAACATACTCAGTATATTGACTATTGAACTACCCATGCTATGTCTTGATGATTGATGTGTGATTTTCCCTTTCAGAAGTGTGGATTGCATAGTTAGTTTTCTGGGCCAGATAGAAGAGTTGATCTATCAATCCAACTCCATATCATACTTGCATGTGCCATAATGGAGTAGATAGCCTCTCTGTGAAATACAACCAAAGTGCATTGCAGTTTGCTATTTTGATTTGTTTCTAGAATGCATAATATAGCTTAGTTATATACTCGTGACATTAGATATTTCCTTTATTACTAGTGTCTTGTAACTCTGTTGATTACGAATCCCTGATTGATAATTAATGAGTGAATTATACTAAACATATAAGCAACACAACACACTCCTCCACACGGGGGAGTGTAGGGGGTGTTACCCTCCTTCTGGGGGTTTGGAGGAGAAGCCCTTGAAGGAAAAACTTCCTTGTAAATGTATATTGTAATTTCATAGTAAATATGGACCATTCATTATAAGGTCACATATCTAATGGTAGGAGTTATGTTAATGTTTTTTTCCCTAGAAGGAAACCCTCTTTTATGAGGGAAATTTATTGCGGCTATGTATTATTGTGAATATTGTATTTTGAGTGAGGAGACTCTGAGAGAAAGAAGAGGAAGTTACAACAGGTGTGTTGTAGGTTGTATCCCTTCATTTGTTGGATAACAATAGAGGAAGGAACTATCAATTTATCTGGTGGATGTAGCTCACAATGGGTGAACCATGTATATACGTGTCTCTATTGTATTGTGTATCATTTGTGTTTTATTTATGCATTTATTTTATTTTATTGCTCCGCGATCCTGGTTTTCTAACAATGCATTTGATTTTGAAGTATAATAGATGGATGTGAATACATCATTCCTACATGGGGATCTGGAAGAAGAAATCTATATGAAGTAGTTATAAGGGTTTTTTGTGTAGGGAAAGAAGGAGTTGGTATGCAAATTGAAAACATCTCTATATGGTTTAAAACAATCACCAAGGATGTGGTATAAAAATTTGATATTTATATGCTTGGACTTGGATTCACAAGAAGACAATAGAATAATTGTGTATATTTTAAATTAATTTGTGATCATTTAATTTATTTTCTCTTGTATGTGGATTCCATGTTGCTGATGGGAAACAATTGGGAGATTATCCAAGATGTGAAAACTCATTTGTCCTCTAAATTTGACATGAAGGATATTGTGCTGCAAATTTCATTTTGGGCATGGAAATCAAAAGGGATTGGAAAAACAAGAAAATTTGGTTAAATCAGAGAAAATGTATCGAGACAATATTACAAAGGTTCAATATGTAGGAATGCAAACTGGTCAGGGTCCCTATTCTTGGAGGTGTAAAGTAATCTACAACTCAATGTCCCAAGAAACAACAAGAGGAGGAGCACATGTCTCATGTTCCATATGAAAGTGAATTTGGTAGTTTGATGTATGAAATGGTATGTACTAGACTAGACTTGGCACATGCACTTTGAGTTTTGAGCAGGTATATGTCAAAACCAGAGGAGGAGAATCTGACAAAAGTTAAGAGAGTTTTTAGGTATTTGTGTGTCACTACTAGTTATGGATTGTGCTACCAAGGAAGACCAGGTTTGGATAGAGTGTTGGAAATACATTTCTTTGTGGATATAGACTAGGATGGATATGTGGATCATAAAAGATATACAAGAAGGTGTGTGTTTAATCTGTTTGGAGGAGAAATCAATTGGATGAGCAAAAGCCAGTCTATAGTGGAACTTTCAACTACATAGGTTGAATACATGGCAACCACTCATGCCAGCAAGGAAGCAATTGTTGGACATATTTTCATTGATGTCAAAAACCCTAATGCACATGAAGCTTGGAAGGAAAATCACAGTGCAGAAACATGATCATGATCGAAATCCCGACAGGACAAAACAAGATCGTTGGATATGCAAGCGCCAGATCAAGGGTAGGGATTGATTACAGAATGTGAAGGGAGAATTAAACTACACATTATTTCAAATACCAAAATTATTCTAGATCATCAGATCTCATCGACTCAAAAATCGAGGATTATGGTTGATCCACCAAACAATCAAATTAAGTTGTGATCGTTGGATACACAAGTGCCAGATCAAGGGTAGGGATTGATTGTGGAGAGCAAAGGAGGAATTAAACTACATGTTATTTCCAATCCCATAATTAATGTAGACCATCATATATCATAGATTCAAAGATCGACAACTGTGATTGACCCACCGACAATTTCACAACTTCGATTGTGGAGTTTGGGAGACGAACTAAACCACACACAAGTTATGGTTTTGCAATCCACATCGACCATTGGATTGAGTTAAGTGGAAGGATAGGATACGAAAAGACTAAGACCACCCGATATGAAGTCCTGAAGTAAATGAGGACCTCTTGATCTATTCATTGCGTGCCAAGGTAGACGTGATCAATTTCGACACTGACCACTTCGGGAGAAAAGGATTGAGAACAAGTAATATCACCTAAAGGTTGAAGTCATGAAGTAAATGTGAACTATATAATATGAAGAACACTTCAGGAGATATCAGCACCATCAGATAATTTGTAGTGGAAGGACAGAGTAAGCAATGAATGTCCCCAAAATAGATGTAAGTCATCTGATTCGAGGAAACACTTCAGAAGATATCCTGACCATCAAATTGAGGAAAGTAGAAGGATAGGATAAGCAAGGCCAAAGGCCCGAGATCCTGAATAGCCAAATTCCCGACAGCCATTGCATCATGTTAAGACTTTTGTTTCAAGGTAAATAATGGCCATTGGATAAAGTCAAGTTACTCGAGTGTTACACTTCAGGGAATATCAATTCAGAAGAATCAGGAAGTGGAGAAATCGAATTACCCGAAGTCCCAAAGGTCGAAGTCCCAAAGTGGACATGAGTCATCCAATCAAAGGAACACTTCAGGAAGTTTCTGACCGTTAGATCAAGGTGAAGAACATGTGCCACATGAAGAGATCTACGTCAACAAGGACACGTGGCATAATCAAATGATGACAAGTGTCAAAGTCTCATAGATACTTTAGGCATATGTAAGCCATGAATATAAGTGACATGTGGAAGCCACTTAGTTAGTGAGACATCAAACAGTGACATCAATAATTTACGTCACTCTAGGAGTTTTCACTTTGGGATTTTCACCACCAGCAAACACCCAAAGTCTTGAAGGCCGAAATTCTGAAGTGGACTTGAGTCATCCGTTCTGAAGAAAAATTTGGGAGTGTTCTCGACCATTGATTAAATACAATGGAAGAATGGAATAATTGGAAGTTTCAGCTGACAAAAAAATGTATCCACCATTTTATGACTTATTTGGCAGGTGATCACTTTGAAGGAAATTGGAGCAATGATTATCTGAAGCCCCAAATTCTCGAAATAAATTTGAACCGTTCATTCAACTATAGATTAATTCATGATCGTCGATTTTTTTGAAACCTCTGGACAAGCTAGGATAATATGATTAACATAATAACAGATGTTGATCGACCGATCTATTTCATTGGAATCTGATTCGAGAGATTTGAAAGGTTGTAAAAGCATGATGTCCTGAAGTATCTAGTACCAAAGATCATGGTCCCAACACTAGACGGATGAGGGATAAAATAAAAAGGGTGAAAGAAGATACAATGCTTAAATTACTAAGCCCGTGGTTTTGTGCCATTGGTCACGTGAAAATGGGTTGAAGGAAGCACCTCTGCAGAACTCAGTTTGTGAAATATTTGCAAATACATGGAATCAAGTTAAAAATAAATTGATCCATACCTGTGATCGATTTATGAAAAATAGGTCAGATGGTTTTTAAAATGATGTGTGGTTATGAAAATTCATGTTAATGATTGTGTTACTTAAAAACAAGGGTTATGTAATATTAAATGAACAAACATGTTGTTTATGAAGAGTTGTGTTGAAAATTTTAAAGGATTATAAATATGCTGAGATGTGAATTAGAAAAGAGCGTATTTCAGTGTCTTATTGAATATCAATAATAGAAGGAGACAGAGAAACAATTATGGAATCCAGTGTTTGAAATAGATTTCCTTTATTGGATTGTGATAGATACATTGAAGATTAAATGACAGAAGAATAGAGAGGAGCAGTCAAGACATTATACATAAGTTTTCTATAGTTAGAAATTAAGGGTGGTTGGGAGGTGCTAGGGCAGGTTGGACCCTGTAGGGGAGTAGGTTCTTCCTTGTTAGTTGTAGCTGATTAAATAAATGATGAAACCTCCTACTAGTTGGAGCTGGTGAGCAGGGGTGTGGGTGCATCCTGATCAATGGCTGTTGATATAAGAGGAAGAACATATTCCTTCTATGTAAATTTTAAGCATAATTTTGCAGATAATAGAAAAGTGTTTGTGGTTTTCCCAATTAGGTTCCACGAGAATTTTTTTTGTTAAAATATTGATTGCATTAAAAGAAAAATTGATAAAAAAATTGTACTGTCACTAATTCACCCCCCCCCCTCTCAGTGATAGGATCTGGTCCTTCAATTGGTATAAGAGCGGGTCCCTTCATTAAAGGTTTAAATCACTTGAAGAGAAATATACATCGGAATGGATCAACAGTTGAAGATGTCATTAAAATTCCCCATATTTTATGGTGAAGACAATGTTTTCTACAGTGTTAGAATGAAAATATATCTGATGTCCATTGGAATGGAAGTATGGACATTAGTTGAAAAAGGATATGATGTTCCAAAAGTCACTCCCATATAAGAATAAGACAAGAAGAAATTTTGGGAACATGCAAAGGTTGTAAACAAACTACAAGCTAGACTGAGTAAGAAGATCCTTGCTAAAGTACTAAAATGTAAAATTGCAAAACAACTCTCGGATAAATTGGAAACTATATATGCAAGAGATTCCAAGGTAAAGAGGGACAAATTTTAGACTCTCAAAGTACAATATGAAGGTTTAAAAATGAAGGATGAAGAAAATATATCAGAATACTTTGAAAGAGTTGATAATATTGTTAATGCAATTAGAGGTTTGGGAGTAGATGTGTAAGAAAATGAGTTAATTGAAAGGATACTAAGAACGCTTCCTACGATGTATAATCCTAAAGTGTCCACTCTTGAAGATAGAGAAAATATAGATCAACTCACCATAGATGAATTGTATGGAATCCTCACAACCTATGAATTAAGATTAGGTCATGAGAGCCTCCCAAAAGGAGAGTCATATTTCAAGGTTCTCAAGAAAACAAAAAATTAGAAGCAAAATCCCCAACCCATCCATCATGAAGAATCTAATGTAGAATAAGCCAATTTTATTTAAAAACTTAAGAAAGGATAAGGGAGGTACAAAGGCAAGCTACCTTTCAATTTTTTTAATTGTGGCAAGGTTGGCCACTTTGTAGCCAAGTGTCCCTATCCCAAGGAGGACCCTGAAGAGGAAGAAGACACAAATAAACAGTACAAGAAGAAGGGAAAGCACAACTACAAGAAAATGTTTTACAAAGGGAAAAATATATTTTACTTAAAAGAAGAAAACAACAGTTCATCAGAGTCTAGTGACAGTGATGAAGATGGATTCCTTTTTATAAGTATTGAAGAGCCTGATGAGATAGAAGAAATTGATCACGAGGAAGAGTCAGAAGATGATGTAGAGGTTAATATGGAAGAAGAACTTCTCAGTGCCTTGGATGAATTAAGAAGATAGAAAACCAGATATAGATAGCTGAAAAGTTTTGTAGTTGAATTTGTTGAAGTATATATATTTATATATAATGGATTGAATTAAGATTCATTCTATCAAGTTGGTGCCTATTTACAAGATGTGTCTTGTATGAGGATTGGATTCCTCATTTCTCAGTTGGATCTAAGAACTACAAGTTGGGTTTTGTAACAGAGAGTTGGGTCTCTCATAGTTATTTGAAGATGATATTCAAAGATTGATCTTATGTATTCATTCAAGTTAAATAAATAAATAAATTATTTATTCTTTTATATATTGGTTGAGAAAATGAAATAAATATACGTTGTTCAGTTAATTCAAGAAAAGTGGAAAATTGTCCAAATTTTTGTGACACTGATTCACCCCTCCCCCCTCTCAGTTTAAAGTGCCCATTTAAACAACAATATGGTTACATAGATTGTGTTCAATTATTAGATTGGTACAAAAATTTGTAAGGACAAATTGTGATAGTCATATTGCAATTTTTCTAGCGAAGAACCCAACTTATCATTCAAAGACAAAGCATATTGATGTTCAATATCAATTTGTGAGAGACATAGTTGAATAAAAGAAGGTTTTGATGATGAAGGTGGACACTTTGAAGAATGTTGCAGATTCATTAAAAAAATCTGTCAGAACTGAGAAGTTCTCTTGCTGTAGAGGATCTATGGGCATTTCTACCATGGATTGTTGACTATGTAACCTTGTAGCCCCCTGTATGCAAAGAAAAACAACAAGTGGAATAATGTTGGGTATGTTTTATATTATTTGCAAGAATAGAACATTTTTTCGGGTGTGCAAGGGGGTAAGAGGGGGGCATAGAGCCTCTGATTTTTTCTACTAGTTTTTGTGTCCCTTTTTGGGCAGTTTTTCAGCACATAGCTTTTCACTAATGGTTTTATATTTCCGGTTAAGTAAGTAGGGTTGTTGACTAATATGGGTTATTTTATTATGGTTTTGGATGCTATGAGATCCTATATGTGTATTATATTGTAAACAATGTATGAGGTGAACGAAGAAGAATATTTTGCTTTTCCCGGTTTGGTTTTTTAGGGGAAACATCTTTGTGTGATGTGTATATTTGCCATTGTATATTTTTTGTTCTTTTATTTAAACTTTGTTTGCAATAAAATATTGTACAATATTAAAATCTACATTGATGACCTATATGAAGCTTGGGAAAATGTGGAAATCATATTTGGTAAAGTTAATGAGATTTGAACCCACTAGATTGAAAGATAATTGGTTTCTTTGAATCCTAGTGATTTGTCTTACATTGAAGATTATCTATCTAAGTTCAAAACACTTAGAACTTTACTTGAATATTGTAGAATAGAAAATAAGGATGACCAATGTAAATATGTTATTATTTCTAAGCTTGATAATGCATATTCTATTTTTGTATCAACTTTTCACTACACCAGATAAGATCTAGGGGATTCTTACAAACCACCCTCTTTTGAATCTTTTTGTGATTATTTGATTAGAGATCTAGACAGGCTCTTGCATCTTGGAGCGATCAACACTAGAGGTACATATAACAAATACTTAGTGTCCTAATAGAAAGATAAACCTAAGAATACAAATAATCAACATTCTTACAACAACAACAAAAACAAGGGTCCCAAACCCTCTCCACCACATTATACTCTGAATGGTGACAAAGGACCAAAATAAAAAATTAAGAAGACTCAAATACATTGCAATTTTTTTGAGTGAGATGGTAAAATAGAGTCTAAATGTTTTAATAATATCAAGGTCTTGGAAGAAACAATGAAGAAGAACAACATAAATCATGGTTCTTCTTCTTCTTCGTCTCGTGGACATGCACTTTCTACTTCTATTTTTTCCTTCAATTCAACATCTACTTCTTATTATAATGAGTGGCTTATTGATTATGGAGTATCTTATCATATTGATAAATATAAATACATTTTTTCTTCTCTTAAAGAATGCAACACCAAACACATATTTGTTGGTGATGATATATTTGTTGATGTTGTAGGGTCTGAAATAACTCATCTAGATGATGATCATTTAAATGATGTATTACATGTTCCAATTATCTCCTGCAAAATTCTATCTGTATATCAAATCACTCATTCTAGTGAAGGTAAAATAATAGATTTTTCACCTCACCAAGTTGTAATTAAGGATTTAAAATATCTTAAGTGTGTAGGCTAGTGACTAGAATTGTTGATGATATTACCAAGATGTGTATATTTGAAAATTTTGGGTCATCGTATTTTCCATAAATTTTCATTTCCCATAGTGACGACTAGAAACATTTTTGGCATGAGGAATTTGTTCATCTAAACTATCACTCATTTCCAAAACTATGTAATCAAAATATGGTGAATGGTCTTCCTCTTGTTTCTTGCAGAGATGGTGTTTGTGTCAGCTATGTTCTTAGACATCATTAAGAAAATTTTGACAAATGTGCCTCTTGGCATGCCTAGACCTCCTTGCAACTTGTTCATAGTGATTTTTGTGGTCCACTTGTCTCTCTTTATTTGTCCAGGTTTAAGTACTTAAATTTCATTGAATAATTCTCCAGATCCACTTGGGTTTATTTCTTAAAACTTAAGAGTGAAGTTTTTGACTTGTTTTTTTTTCCTACAAGGCCCTTGTAGAAACAAATATAGACATAAACTACAAAAGTTAATAAAAAATAATGGAGGTAAATACGTTAATAACAAATTTACAACTTATTCCACTGCATAGGTCATTCATATGCAACATATTGTTATGTATACACCAAAACAAATGGTGTTGCTCAGAGAAATAATTCCACATTAAAGGAAATGGAAAATTATACGATCCATTCTAAGGGATTAAGTCTTTTTTTTTGTGGAAGCCATTAACTATGTTAATTACATAGTTAATTAAACTCTCACAAAGGAATTAAAAAATACAACAAGAGAAGAATAATGGTTTAAAATTAAACTAGATGTAAGCCACTTCAATGTGTTTGGTACTGAAGCATGGGCTTACATTCCTAATGAGAAAAGGAAAACATTACAGCCTAAAAGTGAGGAAGTTCATTTTTGTTGGATATTTTGAAGATGTAAAAGGTTATATACTTCTTCAGCCTCATTCCAATGAAATTATCATTAGTAGAGTTGTTAAGTTTGATGAAATTTGCTTATATTGCAAGCCTAATTTGGAATTTGTGCCCTCTTTAGCAAGTGATCCATCTTTGGTGTTTGTGTCATCTTCTCTTCCAAACATTTTTGTTAGTGATCCATTTTTTTCTTATTCTTTAGATGATGATAGTGAGGATGAAAATCCACTTATGCATAATCACCTTCCTCCAGTTAGGTCCATTGAACATGAACTTTCACCAACACCACATATTCGCATATGGGTTCATACAACATGAAAAGAAATTGGTGATGTTGATGTTGATCATACAAATCAACATTGTACACTTTCATAGTGTTGGGTGTGTGTTTTATTGTTTTCATGTGTGTTTGGGGGGTGGTGCATTAGATTTGAAGGATTTTTCTGAGGGGGGTATCATGGGGGCCAGGATTGCCCCCCATAATAGAAAAAGGTATTTTCCTAAAGTCAATGGGGTTTAGGCTAGCACCTAAAAACTTACATGTGGTATCATAGATTGTTTTTGGCTTCAAAGGGACTCCTTTGTTTCTATGATCCAGGTGGATATTGGTGGCCACCCACCTATTCCAACTGGCTCCTTTTGATAATTTTAGTTCAAGAAGTTCTTATGTACTTCTTTGTAATGGTGGTTTCTACACTTTCGTGGCTTTTTGAAGCCCCACACATATTACAGGTGGATACTAGTGGCCTCCCACCTAATTCAAATGATTTATTTTGTATGTTTTCATGTCAACACATCTTGTTGTACTTCCAGGGATGTTTTGGGGCCCTTAACAATGTTTTTTTGGCTTTCCATAGTCAAACTATAAATGAAGTCATATTTTGACAGTGTAATGTGTAGTTCTGTCAAATGCCTTTCCAATGGGCTATCACGTGCCTAAAACAAAGGTCGTATGCAAACGTTATTACATCGAGAAGTTGAGGTACCAACTTACCCATAGGGGCCGACATGGCTTTAGATGTTTCACCTCCTAGGGTTCAGTTTTTGGATGTATGGGGTTTTGGAATTCATGAGTAATATAAAAAAGGCCTCTGAAGCCTCATTGTAATCATTCTTCTCAGACAGATGCATGTAGAAGCCACATATCTTCTCAAAGATAGCTACCATCATTCAAGCAAGTGATTCAGTTCTGTAGTTTTACAGTTTTAGCCTATTTCATTTATTTAATAAAAGATATTGTTCACTGGATATATGTGTTGTTCTTCATATCTCTATGTTTATTGTATTCAATTTGTTCCGTTCCTAAATATAGATCATGCTAAGGGTTTGGATCAATTTCAATAGATCAAGTTTATCTTGGATCTTTGATACACTTGGGTTCATTAGGATATTTGCAATGGTGATTCATATATAGAAATTAAATGTTTTGAACTTATCAAGTCGATATTGAGAAATTTAACAGGAAACACTTGGAGCTATAGAATCTTGAGATGGAGGACCTTATTTTAGATATAGAATAATGAATTTCTATGGATCCTGGTACTACAACTATAGGTATGTTGAAAAATACTATATGAAATTGGAGAGGAAGAAAATCAATAAAACCCAGTAGTTCCTTTGAGATTCAGTCTTATTGAATGTCTCGGGAGAAACTATATCCAAGGCATTATGGGATAAGCTAGGGAATTTGTATTAGTCGAATTCCCTAGTAAAAAAAATGTTTCTTTGAAAGAGTTTGTATCATTGTAGGATGGAATATGGATATTTTGTGACAGAGCATCTAAATTCATTCAACACTATGGTAAGTCAACATGTCTTTGCTCTTATTAAGATCACATAAGAAGATAAGTGTATTATGTTGTTATGTTCTTTTCCATCCTCCTGGGATAATATGGTTGTACCAATTGGTAGTAGCACTAAATTTTTATTGACATATGAGGATTTAGTTGCATCCTTGTTATCATAAGAGATAAGGCAGGAAAGCATGGATAGTCATACCATAGATGATTTATTTGTAAGAGGTTGTCCCCAAGATAGGAATAAAAATAAGTCTTCAAGGGGAGATCTAAATCATGAGGCAGATATAAATATCCATGAAAATATTTGAGGAAATGTAGGAAGTGTGGTAAAGCCAAGAATTATTTTAAATGTTATATGTCTAAAAATGTTGATAAAGAAAAGGGATCCGATGGTTCCTCTTCCATAGAGGAGAAAACCTCTATATAATAAGGAGGTGGTGTTTAACTGGAATCTACAAGTACACATGAATATTTTGGTGTGTGATTGATCGAATTAGGTGTGTCATTTCATATGAATCCTCACATAGATTGGTTCTATTGATATGAAAAGTACAATGGTTATAGGTCTAAAAATGTTGATAAAGAAAAGGGATCTGATGGTTCCTCTTCCATAGAGGAGAAAACCTCTATATAATAAGGAGGTGGTGTTTAACTGGAATCTACAAGTACACATGAATATTTTGGTGTATGGTTGATCGAATCAGGTGTGTCATTTCATATGAATCCTCACATAGATTGGTTCTATTGATATGAAAAGTACGATGGTGGTGATGTCTTCCTAGAAGATGACTCAACAACCAAAATCATGGGACGTGGAAGGGTTAAGCTTTGCTGAAAGATGGAAGGATTAGAAATATACCTGGGGTTATACACATTCCAAATATATCCAGGAGCCTAATATATATAAGTGATTCAAATGATGTAGGTGTGGATACTTTATTAGGAAAGGGAACTTGGAAGATGGTACGAGGAGCAATGGTATTGATGAGAGGAGTTCAGTGTGAAACTCTATAAAAGTTTTTAGGAAGTAATTATACTTATGGGTGTGACCATTATATTGTCTGTTGAAATTACTAAGGAAACTGAGAGGGGGTGGTGAATCAATTGTTACTGTTCTTAAATAATATTAAGTCTATTAATCCATTTTTAATCTTTCATCAAGTGACCATCAATATTATACATAAGATGAACAACATAAATAATGAGCATTAATCACACATAAGATATACACAGAGAAAAAATTTCACGATGAAACCCATAAAAGGAGAAAACCTCTTCTTCTTCGAAATGATAGGCAGTATTTTAAGTTTTGTACATCATCTATGTTTGAGCACCAACTCAAAGTGAGGCTACTACCTCTGTTTTACAAGCTCCAATTTGTTGAGAGCACCAACTCTCTGGTTTCTCTAGAACCAACTAGAAGGAAGCACCAACTCCCTAAGTGTTCCAAAACCGACTAGATGGAATCACCTACTTCCACTTATACAAGCACCAAATTGCATTTAGAAAACTCTGTGTTTTCCCAAGAACCACCCTGCCACCCTTTTTTCTAGCCACAACTAGATGGAAGCTACCACTCCCAATATTCAAGCACCAACTCGAATATTAGAGGAACACAGTCCTCCCTAGCACCACCCTACCTCCATGATTATAAATAAATGATTGAATAACCAACAACACAGATAAATCGATTCTTACCACTTCTTCTCTGTTCTGTAAATCTGGTCTGCTTCTAACTATTCTGTAATTCTTCTCTTCCTTTGTCTGTTCTGCAATTCTGCTCTACTTGAAGTTGTTCTACAATTCTGCTCTTGCTCCTGTCTATTCCTCATATGTTACTCATATCTGAGTTTTATCTCACACTATGTATATTGTCGGTCTCACACTGCGCATACTGTAATTTTCCCTTTCTTACAGTTCAACTCATTTTTCATTCAAAACAACCAACATCACACAGTCACTGCGTGTTTCTTTTTATATTCTACAACCCCTTCGGTTACCCCTCAAATCCCTAGAACAATGCTTCAGCAACTGAAACACCAACCATCCAAGAACCATGATTCGGTTCTTCTAACTGAATCATAACTGAACAATTAATATGAATATAAATAGCAGGCCTTCGATCAGATTTCCAAGTATCCAACACCGTTGGATTACAAGCACAGGGTCTCACATTGATTTCGCCATTTCGCATTTTGGTATTTTGGCATTTCGGCATTCCTGTGGTAAAGATTCTCGACACTCCATGTCAAAATCCCCAAAACTCCGAAATATTTTAGCTCCACTATCTTGTTCCCCTCACGTTACCACCAGTGGTGACCACAGGCTGCGCCAAAAGGCGTTTCACAATTTCGCATTTCGTCATTTCATGATTTCACATATCGCGAGTTCAAGAGGTTAGGGAACCCCGTTCCTTTGACTTTCTAGTCATGGAAATGATGATATTTCACCACATGTCCTATGAACCCAACGGTCCAGATATTATAGTGATTTTGAAACTTTGCGGGCCTTCGTCATGTCTGATCAACGATCCATATCAATCCTCGATTTGATGGCTAGGATTATTTCATGATTTTGCATATCGCGAGTTAGAGAGGTTAGAGAACTCCTTCCTTTGACCTTTCAGTCAGAAAAATGCCAATATTTCACCATGTGTCCTCTGGCTTCAACAACCAGGATCATTTCACAAATTCACGAGCCTTCGTTGTGCCTAATCAATAGTCTAGGATATCCCTTTGATCAATGACTCAGATTAATTTTTGATTTCTCATATTGCGAGTTTGAGAGGTTAGGGAACTCCTTCCTTTGACCTCTCAGTCAGTGAAATGCTGATTTGTAACCACGTGTCCTTCCCGAATATGGACGATCCTCCTACTTTCGGGATTTCAAGGTTCGCTACTTCAAAGGTTAAAGTTCCTTTGATCTTTGATTTCCCGATCTGCAAAACTCTGAAATGGAGTCTTTGACATGCTCTGATCTTTTGTATTTCGCGATTTCATCATTCTTTTCATGAGTGTCCTTGACACCTCCAACTCTCGGTATCCGAAACTCCGAAATGGAGATTAAGTCGTGGTTTCGCATTTCATGATTTCATCATTCTTGTCATGAGTGTCCTTGACACCTCCAACTCCCAGTATCTGAAACTCCAAAATGGAGATTAAGTCATGGTTTTTCATTTCATGATTTTTTACCGTGAGTTGTTTCCTTGACTCCTCCAACTCCAGGTATCAGAAACTCTGAAATGGAGTTTACGCTTCTGATATTTCCATGCGATCATTGTTGTGCTACTGGTCTTGCCACTTTCTCTTGTTCATCATCGCTAGGCTGAGCTTGCCATCAATGAAAAAAAAATACTCTACCTTCTGTCTGCCCATAATAAATATGCCAACATTGTCAATGAGTAGAGAAATGAAGAAGACAATATCCATACTATCCTTGGAAAGAATACCATTATGTGGCATCAAAGACTAGGACATATGGAAGAAAAGGGCCTTCAAACACTACATGGTAAAGGTATGGTTGAAGGTATGTCTAATTACACCATGTATTTTGATGTCTGCGAAAATTTCATATATGGTAAAAAAAATCAAGTAAGATTCCCATCTAGCTGTATAAGAGCAAATAAGGTCTTAGAGTTGATACACAATGATGTGTTTGGACCTGTTCATGTTCCATCACTAGGTAAATATGTGTATTATTTTCATTCATAGATTATTTCTCAAGGAATAGATGCATTTATTTTATTAGGAAGAAATATGAGGTATTTGATAAATTTAAAGAGTTTAAGTCTCTAGTAGAAAATTAGACAGATAATAAAATAATGGTACTAAGGACGGATAATGGTGGGGAATTCTATGAAAATAAATGCGAAGCATTTTTTATGAAGTGTAGTATAGTAAGGTAGAATACTACTCCATACACAACTCGATATAATGGAGCTGCAAAATGGATGAATATGATGATGATGAAAAAATAAAGGAACATGCTCAGTGGTGTCGGGTTAAGACATGAATTCTAGGAAGAGGCAATGGGTACTGCAAGTTACCTATTCAATCGATCACCCTCATCAATGTTGGATGAAAAAAATACACATGAGGTATGGATTCCAAACTAGTAAGAAACCATATCTTGAACATCTTAGAGTGTTTGAATATTATGATTATGTTCATGTTCCAAAGGAAAATAGGATTAAGTTGGATAATAAATCTTAAGACTATATCTTTGTTGGCTATAAATATGCTATAAAAGGATATAAACTTTGGAACCCGAAAAATAAGAAGGATTTTTTTGGAATGTAGTTATAAGACCCTAGGTTCAATTTATCTAACCAACAAAAACCTTCAAATACTATCCCTTTTGACATCACCTGCATTAAAGTGAAGTATTCCTGAGGTATCTACTGGTACTTTAGGAACCAAGTTTCTGTAGGGATGACGGGATGCAAGGTAACCAACATGTTCATTGATACTTATATAGCCTGTGTGCAATCTTATGTGTCTCTTTTCCCTTGATTAATTGGTAAAATCAATTATACAACACCATTATAATGCAGATTGCAACATAGACCATTCAATGGAACATTTATAATTACTTCACATCGCTCAAATCTAGCTCTAATCGTGTATAAACAAAACATCCATGAACAATCACATAAAAATATGCATTCATACACAAAAATTAGCATGGTTCACCCAATCCTTGGCATACATCCACAATGATTGACTTATTTACTATTCTTCATGCAATCATCTTAGTCTTTCTCACTGCACTACTATTATCCCTAAAATCCACACTAGATTGCTATGCATCGATGAAAGAATATGAACACTCGTCAATTGGAAGGGAGAGTCTGGTATGAATTTGTCTACAGTACCTAATCCATTTGGGGTAACTCACCCTGACGGGTTTTACATATTTGTTATCCAATAAGGAGATCTAATCTAAACTACATAAATTAGAAGAACTAACTATTTATTGACAAATATCTTCTATATAGATTAGTACTTATTGTGGACATATTTAATCACATAATTTACAATATGTATAGATACAAGGTTTACAAGAAATATTTTGAAACAAAAGTTGATACAAATGGAACTAAATCTCAGGTAAAATTAAATTACATTGCAAACTAATCTAGAACATACTACTAATCTAATTTTAATATTGAAACTAAAAGAGAAAAGAAATGAATATAAATCATAATATTTTAACTTAAATGAGCAAAGCATTTAAGCTTAAATGTTAATCTACATTCACAAGAAACTAAATCAAAACAACAAAACAAATCCACTAACCTATTACTGGCTAGTATTTAAAGAGAAATGTTGATTGTGCCTTCTTGTATAAATTTTCTCCAACAACTTGTCTTTCAAGAGAAATCTATGGCAGAAGGTTGTGAAATACCAAGACCGTGAAAATGCCTGAAGAAAGTCACTTAAACTGACAATAAAAATATCGTTTATGACTCAGAAAGAACAATTGTTTAATCTGATCCTTTATGAAGATATAATAAACCATTTGTCAAGAAGAAAGAATTTCAACTGACAAATTAAGTCATTGCAAGTTGAAAGTATACGAATAAACTTAATATAATTTAATACTTGAATCAAAATGATAAAATCACAAGGATATTAATAATTGGGACAATGAACTATTAGAAATTGAACAAAATTAATATAAACACAAATGAAATAAACTAATAATGTATTAACAAAATAGACTAAAGCTGTGTTTTAATCAATACACAATTAATCACCAAAAGAACATGAACCATAATAATAGATATTGAGTTGAAAGAAAAACAATATTACTCATAGGACAAAAGCCTTAAGAAATGTATAGTTCCATATTCTTCTTCAAAATAAGCATTGGTTCATTATCCCAAAATTCTATCCATGTCCCTCTTATGAATATTTTGAATCTATTTAAACAAAATGAGAATCAAATCACCTATATTTTCGATAGAATCAAATCCCTCACAAGATGGCATATTTTAACAAAAGGATGTCACTTATTCTTATAATATAATAATGATAAATTTAAAAGATAATTCATTCAACAACTTTGACAAAAGTTTGTTGGAAAAACAACATAAGGCCATACATATAACTAACCTTATACTAACTAGAACAATCCCAATGTTACCCTAAGCCTATTTTCCTTGCATACTAGGATTTAGATCATTGTTTAAACTGACAAACTTAGTCTATGTTCCTTTCTTAAAACATTCCATAGGTTTTTATTTTAGTCGGTCTAGGATCGATTTGAGGTTTTGAGTGATACGTGGGATGGTAGCAATAGTTTCCTTCTGAATAAGACGATCAACTTGGGTAGATGGAGTATCTCCTTGCAATAGAACCTAAATTTCAATTCTCTGGGAGGTACACTAAGGAGGGTTCAATTCTTCTGCAACCCTAGATGATTTGAGGATAAGGTTCGAGCCTGATAAAGAAGCCTTGGGTTGAAATTGATTTATTTTCAAAAACACATCCCAATTTTCCTCTGTCCTAGAAAGATGGTATTGTATTGGAATGTGAATGAGGCCATGGTGGAAAAGTCTTGATTCAAGGTTTTTACTATGTTGTTGATAGAATTTATCCATTTTACAAAGGATTTTATGCAAGTAGTATGGTAGGTTTAGGTGAAACCCTAGAAAAACCCTAAGTAAGAGGATATGAAAATAGAAAATAATCCCATAGCACCCTTCACATGTTATGAATTGATTGATAACCAACATAAGACTTGATCCAAATTTTAGGGGGTATGTGGTCTAAATTTAGATGCAAAATTCATAAATCGATAAAGCTAATAGATTTCCCATGTGGATCAAGGAGATTCCCACCTCCTCATTAATTAATTGGGCTAACAAGTTTCCCATATGGGTCAAAGAGAGTTCCACCTCTCCATTATTACATTGGGTTTTATTTTCCATTACTTAGTTAGTTGGGTAGTTAGATCTATTATTATAATAATAGAGACTCATTTAATGAATTCTTTACATTATTGTATTGGGTTTTATTTTCTACTACTTAGTTAGCTAGGTAGTTAGATCTATTATACTAATAATAGAGACTCGTTTAATGAGTTCTTTTTGAATTTGTCCAATGGACGATTTTGTAATGTTATATATATATATATGCCTAGAAAGACTTATCATAATATCAAGTTACTCATTTTGGCTTCTCTCATATTTTCTATTGTTCATTGTGATATTAATTACCTCTAAGTGATTTACTAGTAATTAGTTTTAGAGGTGAGGATCCTCTTCGAGCCTCACCTCCCGAGTACTTCATTTACATGCTTTTTTCCATGATTCTTTTGATGCAATATTGGCATGTCTAAGCTCCTCCTCTCTCGGACTTCACACCATTCATATCTCATCCCCCAAGATATAGATCAATACTATACCTTTTTTGTTTGAAAATGTCAATTGACATACCTTTAATGTCATATTTTTCATGCTTAGATGCCAAAAGGTCTTGTCATGGGATGTGGACCCTCATGTTCTTAAACCATTTATCCCAAATTTGTGGGAGACCTGTAGCTTGGGAAATAAAATATTCATCAATTTTGAATTGAATGTCCCCAATCCTAACCATAGAATTGTCGAAGGTATTAGAAAAAATCCTCACTACTTCAATATTAAAACCCCTAAATGATTGGATGAATTTTAACCACCCAACTTGAAATAACATCTATTTCACATAATAATAGGTAAGTAAATCATGAGGGTCATTTGATTACCCCCTTACAACATGGTCCATAAACTCTATAGCTAAGTTAACAAACAATAAAAACTGGAGGGAAAAGATACTACCTCTATGGGAGAAGATATGTTGAAGACGCAACAAAACAAACCCATAAAAACCACATGAGAGAAAATTGTCATAACGCATCCCAACAATAGTGGCTAAGAACCAAGGAGGATATGAACCAGTTAAACACTTCAAAACTTGATGAATGTCTGTATCACTTGCATGATGGAGGAAAAATGGGTTTAGGATAAAATGGCCCATGTTTTCATTATAATTTTCCATGAACTACTAACCCGAAATCATGGATGAAGACATAAACAAAGTAATGATATCACAATGTTTCAGAGGATTTGGTCGGGGTAAGAGGGCATGATTGAAAGAAATGATGAAGTAATTGAAGTACATGGATCTTCCTCCTACTTAGTGTTTCATTTAACCCCTTATAAACCAACATATCACACATGCATATTTAAACCATGGTTGATTAGCTTAGGAACATAATATCATGACAGAAGTGTAGTAATAGGATTTAGTATGATTTGCAAAATGTTAATTCAAATTTAGAACTTTACCCTAAGCATATTAGTTTTATATTTTGAATACCCCCTTTTTAATGAAATTATGATTAGGGAAATTCAAACAATTAACTATAGAACATGATTATATATGCCCAATGAGATTTAATGAAGGTTTCTTGTGAAATCACCCTGCCTTGATTCAAACAATTATAAGAGAGGCTAAAATTTCACCCAAGAAAAATGAGTTTGTACAAATATGCACCAAAATGGGTTTACAAGAAGAGCCCTTAATTTCATGCTTAATAGTCATGAAATTAAGTATGAGATTATAGAATTCTTCAAGTGGAGAGAAAAATAAATGTTCATACAAAGATGACACAATTTTACAAGATATTCATCAATATGATGTAATAAGATACTATACAATGAGAATTTTAAAGATTGGCTCAACATTTCATAGTAAAATGATGGTATACAGGTTGGGGAGCCAACAAATGATGACTCATTGGGTGACGCAATTATCTTTGTATTGATTCAAACCATATCATCATGGGGAATTAAAATAGATACCAAAAGGTCAGATCTTAAAAAAATATTATCTGATCTGTATAGTTTGATATAATTTATGTAGACATATATAGTTAGATGTTACCACAATTCATGGTTTTAAGAGGAAGTATCTTGCAAAGAATTGAAATCCAAATAATTGTTTCACCAATGGATCATGACAGTTTTAGAAAGGACTCCAATTCCATAGGAAAATCCATTGCTTCGAGTAGGTGTTCATAGCCTCAACAGGGTTTCCTTTTAAACCTATTAGAATTCTTTGATCCCATCTAATAGTTGAGAGGACATGATGGATTATTCCTGGAATTTTCAGACTTTATCTTTTGGAAATTTAGTGGGATAGTGAAGATCACTACTATGGATTGGTGACTAGTTAGCAACACTGTCATCTACATAAATCCATAGAAGTGAGAAAGTTGTCTCATTATGAGACATCTTATCCTTTAGTTGGGAATACTGAAGGCCACTACCCTGTCTTGGTGACTGTTGTTCTTGAGATTAAACTTAAGGCTCAAAGAATAATGTCAGGCATCAGGAATTAAGGAAAGTTGGTTTTAAAAGTGATTTTTCTTCCATTAGTTGTGTAAGAGTTAAATCCTCAAACGAAATTAATATCTGAACAAAACATAGGTCATATTTCGTTGTCTGAGTCAATTTATAAAAATTAGAGAAGAGAACAAAATTACAAAACTATTAAACAAGATAAGGCATTAAAGGCAAAAGAATATTACCTCATTTATAGTAGAAGAAAATGTAGAATGCACTTTCTGAAAGGAAATAAGATATAGTGATCCAAATAACAGACATGAAAGTAAATAAAAAGGAAAAACTACTTGCTAATCAAATACTAAATGAAATGTAATCACAATAGAGGTTGTACTAAATTGTAATCATTCACTTGTTTAGGAGTGACTTAAAGAGAACAAAAGATATGAAATACAAAGAGGGCACATAACTCAAACAACACAAAATTTGGAATCCATGTCTGAACTTGTATTAATATTCACAAAGGATAAGTTTTCTTAGTTACAATACAGAGAGAAGCAACATGTTTTTCTTCTTTGATATATGTATTTATACAAAATGTTCTCAACCTAAAACAGTTGGAATTATTCTAATTATGAAATAGTAAATTAACAGAATATGAAATCTAAAACGTTTTGTTAGAATTTATGTTGGTCTCTAGTATTATATCACCTCTGGTCTACTCCGAAATGGACAACCTGGAAGCTATAGCTACCCCTTCTTTCGCTGATGATACAACTGCTTCTTGGAATGTGGTCTGGGCAGTAATAACTTCTCTCTCCTTTAAAAAAATGTCATTTAGTGCTTGATCTATCACCTGAAAGTGATCTTGGATAGTTTCAACCCTACTGAGAAGGCTTTGTTGTGCTACTTCCAGTTCTTTTTGTACTTCCAATGCCTGAGCTTGGAATACTATTATATCTACAATCATGTTTTCTGTATAACTTACTTTGGTGACATGATTTGACTCTTTCTTGGCATCTTGCCAGAGTTTCATTACAGGCAAAGAAAGATTTATGGGGAGAACAACATCAGTTCCATATACCATTTTAAAATGGGACATTCTGATTGATCTCTTACTTCCTATGTGATTATCCCACAGAGCATGTTTCAAATGTACATGCTAGGCCTTCTTATTTTCAGTCAACAATTTCTTAATTATGGTGATTATACTCTTGTTCGATGATTCGACTAACCCATTTCCATGAGGATAATAGGATGTGGAATGTTCTAGTATGATATTGTACTTTTGACAGAAACTTACCAAATCCATGGACTTGAAAGCCTGGGCATTATCAATAACTATCTTTTGAGGACAACCAAATCTCAACAAAATGTTTTCTTCCAATAAACTAATCACCACTGTATCTGTTTCATTTCACGTCAGAATCACCTCTACCCATTTGGTGAAATAGTTAGTATCTATTAAAATCCACTTATGTTGTGCACTTGAATGTGGATGTATTCCGCCGATGAAATCTAGACCTTATTGTTGAAACAGAGCTTCTGTTTTAACTGGGACCAAAGGTAGTGCATGAATCAATATGATTTCCTGAAAATAGTTGACAGGGGTTACAGGCTCTGAATTTAGCATTCACATCAATGAATAGTTTTCGGCCAATAATATCCATCTCTCAGGATTTTATATGTTGTTTCTCTCCATGCATAATGCCCTCCACACACTCCTTCATGGAATTCATTTATTACCCTCTTCATTTCAGATTCTACTAAAAAAATCAGTAAGAAGCCCAGAGGATCCTTCCAATATAATTGACTATCCATGATACAATATTTCACTGCGTGCAACTTCAACATTCTATCTTTGGAAAGAGTCATATCGCTCAGGTACTACAGAGTGAGAAGGTAGGAAACTATGTCTTTATACCAATATGAAGAAGAGAATTTCTCATGAATTTGAGTCATAGTTATTTGGTCATCGAACTCTTTGACATCTAGAAGCTCTTTGTAGGTTTGTAAATGATTTATCTCAAGTACCCGAAAATTTTACTCGGTTAGTAATTTATCCAAACCCTGGTCGTTGACTAGTTTAGTCGGCTTTACTTCTAGGTCAAATTCCTAAATCTTGGCAAACCATCTTCCTCTTTTTCCGTCACTATTGTAGGGGCCAAATAAATTAAACATAAATTATTACATAAACTAAGGCAGTAACTTCAAATAATAACTTCAGTAACCTAAATTTAACAACGAATAATAAATTTAATAACATATTAACAACAATGCATAATTTTAAATAATATCTGAACCTGATGCTAATAATCCTTCGTTTGTCCGTCGCTTGTCTCCTTGACCTCTACTGCAAACACTGCTACAAAAAACTGCCCAAAACCTAGTTCCTTCCTGCCAACTAGGTAACTTCCTAGCTTCAGGATATCATATGGATATCTTGGCCCCCATGCCCAAAACCTCGAGCAACCCCGGTGCACTGATACAATCCCACTCCCAAAATTTCACTTCTCTCTGCAAATCCCTGAGCTCCCAAAATCCATCCCCCCCCTCTCATAGGATGACCTCCCGTCCACCTCCTTCCCTCCATATTCCTCCTTCCGACTCCC
>JZKD02S1729292.1:439028-458592 GCA_000966675.3 Picea glauca
AGTTAATGTTATTTTAAGAAATAATTATGGTTTAGCTAATCTTTTAGGAAAATTATATTATTAAATTAATTATAATTAATAATCATATACACCTATTTAAGCAGGGTCCTTACAACTATCTGGCTGAACTAATATGTCCTTGGCAATGTTGGTTGGTACATAGGCGATAACCTTAGAATGTAGCACATAAGTTCTGAAATCTTTGAGAGATTTCACCATTACATATGCTTGATTTTCTAATATATCATATCTTAGTTCATCATCTCTGAGAATTTTACTAAATAATGTTATTGGTTGCTCAAAATCTTCACTGTTCTTTTGTAAGAGCACGACCGCGATAGTGTGTTCGGAGGAAAATGAGAAAATCAAGAATTCCTTCATATAATCTCAGCTGGACAGGACTGGTGCTTCACCTATAACTTTCTTGATACGTTCGAACGATTCTTTGGCTTCGTTTTTCCATTTGACTTCACTGTCCTTTTTCAGCATATATGTAGTCAATTTTTCGATTTCACTGAAGTTTGGGATAAATATTCTTAAAAATTTATTTTTTCCTAAAAATGATTGAATCTCTTTTCTATTCCTAGGAATATTTATTATATCTATAGCTTCAACCCTTTTTTGGGTCGATTTTAATTCCATCTCTATATACTATGTGGCCTAAGAGTTTACCTTCCTGCATAGCAAAATGTGATTTCTTGGGGTTCAAAGACAAACCAAATTTTTGACATTTCTCAAACGTTTGTTTGAGGTTCACAAGGTCCTATGCATTAGATTTAGAAAATATTGTTAGATCATAAAGATAGATTACTACAAACTTATCTCTTTTTCCGACAAAGGAAATTTCTATATCTCGTTGGAACATGGCTCCGAAATTCATCAGTACGAATGGTATCTTGTCATACATGAAGGTACCCCATGGGGTGGTGAACATGGTTTTTTATTTATCATCCTCATGGATTGTGATTTGATTATAGCCTGAGAAGCCATCAACAATAGACATTCTATTTTCTCTGACCACGTTTTCTAACACATGATCCATTTTCGGTAAAGGATAATTATCCTTGAGAGATGATCTGTTTAAATTTATGAAATCTACACAAATTATGATTTCATCGTTTTTCTTCTTGACCAGAACCAAATTGGCCACCCACTCAGAATACCTAAGTGGAACAATGATCTTCGCATCTAGGATCTTTTTCACCTCCTTTTCTATCATAGACAATAGTATGGGATTTATTTGTCTGAGGTTCTGCCTAAATAGTTTAATAGCCTGCTTTAGGGGAATTTTGTGTTCGATTACGGTGGTATCATAAGTTCTTAATTCATAATAGGACCACGCAAAAATATCTTTGTACTTCTTGAGTAATTCGACATATTTTATTTTCATTTTAGGGGGGGGATATTTAGATATCTTTACCCTCTTAGGAATTTCCTTATTACCTATGTGACAATCTTCAATCTCTTCAAGTTGACGCTGCAAAGTAGACTTTAAGGGAATATCATCGTGATCGAATAATCTTTCCAAATGAATCATACCTTTAGGGATATGATTACTTTTCAATACCAACATGCGGTGATTAGTGATCTTATACTGGAAATCCCAAGGATCTTCACCTTTCTGCATAATCCAAGCAGAGTCATTCTGATTTTCCTGATCAATATGCGTTTCAAAAAATCCATCCACCATTTCTAAGAATTTCCTAATTTCCTCATCATCTTCGAATACCTACCAGTGTTGAACATTATTTGGTATGGAGGGTCTATGCCTCATTTCTATGTGATACTTTAGTTTGAGGATAGTTGGAGGTACAAACATTGCGACTACTTTGGCCAATGAATATGCATGTTGATTTTTTGTTCCGAGGATGTGACAAATGTTAAACGATGAGAAAACGTTTTCAATCAGGTCCCAAGAACAATTTTTGTAAGACTTGAATCTCGGGTGTTTGGCCTGATACTGCTTCTTTATCTATTTCACGATCAATTCTGCATCACCATAATCTACCAGGTTTTCAATCTTCAACTTTTTGGCAACCTCTAATCCTAAAACCAGGGCTTCGTATTCACATACATTATTGGTGTAATCGATGTCCCATTGTAATCTGTAAGAGAAAGGGATAATAAACTCGTCTCTAGTTTCCACAAACAACACTCCAGCTACTGCTCATTCACAAGATAAAGCAGCATCGAAATACATTTTCCAAACTCCGATGCTATTTACATTTTTATTTGTCTTTTCTATTTTTTATTTTTCTGTACAACTTTCTTCTATAGATTCATATAAATCATCACCAATCGATAATATACATTTTCCCAAATCTTGATCTGCGACATAAAAAGGATAATTATTTGGATTCAGCGGATCACTTACTATATATACCAACCTTGTCTTTTTGTACAGGCGAGTGAACTATCCACCGAAGAATGGGATTGTAACATATGTCATGTCGAGTTGAAGGGATCCTCCAAGTTTGGCACCCCAAGACTTGGAAAACATCATGTCTTAATTTGGAGGGATATCAGCAACAACCACATCCATCAGAACACTTTTTACAGAAATCTATGCAAGATTAACCACTAAATATTTAATCATACCTATACATTTGACTTTTCTTGAATCGGAAGAATACAGATCTCCGTGTGGTCTGGTAGTTTCGAGACCAATTCTATCCATAATATCTTTGGGCATCACATTGTGGAAGGCTCCAAAATCCAACATGTAGTTATGGAGTAGATGATCATGCACAATCAGTGTAATGTAGAAAGGAGTGACAAAATCTCTGGCGTTTTCAAAATGCGAACCAAACATTATAGTTGGTTTATCATATTCTAAATTTATAACATCCACATGACTTTCGTCGTTAGTAAATTTATCATTTTGGCAATCTGTTTTCTATAGGTAGGGTTTTTCTCCAATTCGACCAGAGGCACAGGGATCTTGATTTTACTAATCTCGTTCTCTAAACTGAAACTTCTTGTTGCCTTTTCGGTTTCTCTAGTCGAGGTTTCTATATCCTTTTTTTATGATTTGTTAGTTTGTGTCTCTTTTGTTTCAGCTATTTTTGTTTTGGCAGTCTGTGTTTCAGCTGCTCTTGTTTTAGCATTATGTGTTTCAATGACTTTGGTTTTGGCAGTCTATGTTTCAGCTGCTTTTATTTTGGCTGTATATGTTTCAGCTGCTGGTTGAGTTGCCTCATTCGCTTTATTTCTTGACAAGATTTTCTTCGGTTGCACAGTTGCGATATTTCTATCTCTCGGCCTTAAAGTATACTTTTGTTGAAGCTCGACCATTATTTTGTCAGTGATCCCTTTATAAGAAGAATATTCTTTGATATTTATGTTATCATCAATATCATACAGTATTATGTGTTTAAATACCTTTCATAATCTAGCCTCGTCAAATAAGGTTCTTGACAATCATCGCCAAGATTATTCATATCTTCCTCTAACTCCTCAACGTTTTTCATGTCATCTCCTCCTTTAATGTTTTCATTTTTAAAGGGGGTCTGAATCTTTTGATCTTCATTTTTAATTGGTATTTGTTGTATTTGAGGGTTGGTATTCCTCCTGAAATCTCTTCTAATGAACTGGTCCATTTTAGATTGATCCAATTCCATTTTCAAGATTTTGTTAGATAATTATCTGCTTATTTTTTCCATGTCATCCATCTTTTCTTTTGCATACCTCACAGATCCAAAAGGTCCTTCTTGTTCTTCGAATCATCTAGTTTCTTTATTTCCCATTTCATTTTTAGATTTTAACTTTCCCAATGCCATCATATTTGACTCTATTTCTATAGCATCATCTTGCATTCTTGTGAGGTCGACAGATCTCCTTTTTGTCAGGGTCCTAACCCACACATAGGTAGAACAATATATTCAAATGTAATAAAGGTCAATATTAATAAGGCCTTTCAATAAAATAGAATAAGACGGATGTAATAAGACCTAATAGAAGATTTCACTTATAGAAGGATCTTTCTCTAGATGCTTCTTTTTAGTATAAATAGGAATCGAGGGTATGATAACCCTAACTTGGATATTATTGTAATAGAGCTCTACTCAACTAGAGGTTTCCCCCTTGAAGAGGCCCATGAAAATTGCTTTCAGATTCAAAGTGTTATTTCTATTATTATTCTCATATCATTTCAATGTTATTGTGGTGAATGTTCTGGTTATATTGTTGTTATTCTTCCATTACTAGCATTTTATTTCTATTCTTCATACATTTTATATCTTGTATATTACAAGTGGTATCAGAGCACTTTCCTTGGAAAAAAGTGTGGGTTAATTTTTTTTTCAGGGTAGAGACGTATTTTGGCGTCTTTAATCCACAAAGATCTGTCATTTTGTTCATAAACCCATAGTTGAAGGATTCATACACACAAGAAATACAAGTGGTACTTAAGCACAAATCTATTGGCCACCCTTGTAACCCCTGTTGGTACCCCTTCAAGTGGTAGCGTATTAGACAACACCTGTGTACTGATCGACCTAGATTACATGAATCCCTCTTTAGATAAACTGATCGGCTTCCTGACTGCTATAGTGTCACCGAGAATAGCACTCGAGAAGATACTCTCTAGTACCTAGGTAGTTGGGTAGTAGGGCTAAGGGTACGATCTATCCTCTTTAGTTAGTTCCCTGAGATATTGGGCTGAGTACTACTGTTGGACTTTGCACATATATCAGAGAGTTATAGCATAGGGAAAACCCTTTTTTGTAGAACCCTTGAATACCTAACCCTTGGGGACAGAAACATAAATAAATTAAAATAGACAAGATCTATTGTTATGCAACTATGTTCGGGTTTCCAAGTAAATATACATTTCTTTCTGGTTAAGCATTTGGGCATTTCCTCTTTGCAGTATTCTTCAGATCGGAGTATAACTCCACAGGTGTAAAAAAAAAAAAATTCTAGAAATTTTTTCACCATTATTTGAGACCTATTCCATTGGATTCATCTCTTCACTCTTATCACATTCATCCATATCAATTTTTTGGCAAAAACTTTTGACCCCGCCTGCCCCTTTTTAGTTCCCCCATCCTCATGGCCCATAACTATATCCAAGACTTGGAAGATCTCTTCAACACCTTGCAATTTGGTCTCATAGAGACCCAATAAGAAGTGAAAAAACTCAGTGCCAATGTTGTCGCCATCAATAAAACCATGCAGTCCTCAATGGAGGAAATCAAACAAGACCTCACCACCCATCTTGAATCATTCTTTTCAGCACTCTTCACCAAAATGCATATCCCTATAGATAACCCTTCCTCTTCCTCACCTCCACATACTGAAGGTGACCATTCCTTTCATTCCCATAACTTTCATAGCCATCACTTTCAACATGACCTACGCCTTCCACAAGTGGATGTGACCAAATTTGATGGCTCGGACCCCACTAGTTGAGTAACCCAAATGTAACATTATTTCTCTTTATACGGCATTACAGATGACTTGGCCAAGCTCTGGTATGGTGTTCTACATCTAAATCAAGAATGTTGGCAATGGTGGCAATGGAGAAAAACTTCTCGTCAAGGGTATATTTCTTGGACACACTTTGTGGAAGAGATTTATGAATGCTTTGACACTGACACCAACCATTTGGGCCATTTGAAAAAGTTGAAACAATTAGGAACAGTGGAAGACTTTATAGCTTCCTTTGAGCGCCTGGATTTTAGAACAAAGGGCATGTCTGATGCCTTTTTCTGAGAGTGTTTTATTAACGACCTCGAGGATGAGATTTGGGCCCATGTCCTCATGGATCGACCTCAGAGTTGGGTGGAGGCTACTAAAGGAGATAAATAAGCACAACGGGTGGTATCTTCTCAAAACCCAAAACCCTCCTTTATCCCTTTCCCTAAACCAGTAAAACCCACTACTCCCTCTGCTCCACTAAAGATCCAAAAATTGATCAGGGATTAAATGGTTGAACACCAACTCAAAGGCCTTTGTTATAACTATGATAAGATATATTTCCCAGGCCACAAGTGTAAAGAACAAAATATTTTTATGGCCATCTCTGAGGATATTTCGGAAGAGGATGTAGAAACTCCCTTTGTGTCCGAGTCACCTGAATCCATAGACATAACCCCTCCCTTAGACCCTCTCAAAGTAGAACCAGTAATTTCCCTCAATGCTCCCACCCGCTTCTCTGCTCCCCAAAACCTCAAGATAATCAGTTACATCAAGCATCAGAAGGTCATCATTATGGATGATAGTGGAAGCACCCATAATTTTATTTATCGCTGCATTGCCCAAGAAACTCATTGCTACATCCATGCCATCAATAATTTCCAAATCATGATCGCTAATGGTGGTTCCATGAAATGTGGAGGGCGTTGCGAAAATGTGTGTCTCCAAATTGGTGACTACCACCTGAAATCCCATATGTTTGCTATCAACATGGGAGGTTGTGACATTGTATTAGGTGCAGACTGGCTAAGGATGTTGGGTCCCATTCTCATGGATTTTAAAGACTTAACTATGAAATTCAACCAGGAGGGCCACCAATATAAGTTCCAAGGCATCACCATCGGTTCACCTAATATCATTATTTCCCATCACATGGAAAATCCTATCAAAAAAATGTCATTATGGTGTTATCGCCCAACTCCATGCCATACAAGCAACAGAGACACCCTCGGTCCTACAAGACCTCCAAGCCATCCTTTATAAACATCAATTGGTATTTTCCACTCCCCAGGGACTCCCTCCTTCCCATGGTGTTCATGATCATTCCATTCCCCTAGTACTCGGAAGCCTTCCTCCCAATATCCGTCCATATCATCACCCCTTTTCCCAAAAAAAATGAAATTGAGAAAATGGTCCAGGAACTCCTTAATGTAGACATTATCTACCTTGGTACGAGCTCCTACTCTTCTCCTGTGGTCATGGTATTGAATAAAGAAGGTTCTTGGTGAATGTTTCTTGACTTTCATGCCCTCAACAAAATTACCATCAAAGAAAAATCCCCCATTCCTGTCATTGATGACCTCCTCGATGAATTGAGTGGCGTCCAATTCTTTACTAATCTTGATCTTTGTTAGGGATACCACCAGATATGTATGAAAGAGGCATACATTCCCAAGACTGCCTTTAGAACTCATCAGGGCCACTATGAGTTTTTGGTCATGCCCTTTGGCTTGTGTAATTCCCCCTCCACCTTCCAAAGCCTCATGAATCATGGCTTTCATCCTTTTCTCCACCATTTTGTCTTAGTTTTATTTGATGATATCCTCATCTATAGAAAAACCTGGAAAAACCATCTTTCTCATGTGGATCGAGTTATCCATCTACTCTCTTAGCACCAAATTTTCTTGAAACAGTCTAAATGTTCTTTTGGCACCTCAGAAGTAGAATACTTGGATCATCTAGTTGGCAAAGATGGTGTCAAGGTGGATCCTAAAAATATTGAAGCTATGCAAGACTGGCCTCACCCAAAGACTCTTAAGAGATTGCATGGATTTCTAGGCTTAACAGGGTATTATTGAAAGTTTGTTCAAAATTATGGGAATATTGTAGCACCTCTCATTGCTCTCCTAAAAAAGAACTCTTTCACATGGAATCCAACCTCTTCTCAATCTTTTCAAACCTTGAACTTGGCCATGTGCACCACTCCAGTCCTCGCCCTTCCCAATTTCATAAATACCTTTGTGTTGGAATGTGATGCCTTAGGGAAAGGAATTGGTGTTGTTCTTATGCAAGAGGGTCAACCTTTGGCCTTTACCAGCAAGAAACTATCTGAAAGAAATCTAGGCAAATCCATCTATGAAAAGGAAATGTTGGCTATTCTTCATGTCATTGATCTGTGGAGCCCTTATCTATTGGGGAAACATTTCCAAATTAATACAGACCATCAAAGCCTCAAGTATTTTGTAGAAAAATTCATTTCCTCCCCAGAACAACAAAAATGGGTGACTAAAATCTTTGGGTATGATTATGAGATCATTTACATGAAAGGAAAAGACAATGTGGTTGCGGATGCACTTTCTTGGAAATATGAATATGGAGGATCCCTTTTTTCTCTTTCATTCATTGTACCATATTATCTCCAAGCCGTTCTCCAAGAATGGCTACAAGATCCCAAAAGTTCACAGTTGATACAACAATTGCAATCGAATGCTCCAAATTCCCCAGGGTACTCTTGGCTCCATGATGAACTTCGATACAAAGGTCATTTGTATTTAAGTAAACAATCAAAGATTAAATCCATGGTACTTTCTAAGCTTCATGCTACACCCACAGAAGGGAACTTTGGGTTCACAAAAACCTATGACAAGGTCAAACGTTCCTTTTTCTGGGATGGTATAAGACATTCGTAATTTTGTAGCTAAATGTGATGTGTGTCAATGCAACAAGGGAGAAACAGTCAAATCTCTGGGCACACTGCAACTGCTCCCTATTCCACCTTCTATTTGGAAGGATATCTCTATGGATTTTATTACCGTCTTACCCAAATCGAGTAATAAATCCGCCATCATGGTGGTTGTTGATCACCTTTCCAAGTATGCTCATTTATGCGCCCTGAAACAAACGTTTATAACATCCATAGTGGATCAAATTTTCATGGATCAGGTCTTCAAGCTTCATGGCATGCCGCACTCTATTGTTTCTAATCGTGACCCAAATTTCATAAGAAATTTTTGGCAAGAATTGTTAAAGATACAAGGCACTAAATTTCATCTCAGCACAACTTATCATCCCCAGACTGATGGCCAAATGGAAGTGGTCAACAAGTGTTTGGAAACATATTTGAGGTGTTTTTCCTTGGAAAAGAAAAATCAGTGGGCTCAATGGTTACCCCTAGTTGAATGGTGGTACAACACTTCATACCATACAAATACACACATGACTCCTTTTGAAGGAGCATATGGACAGAAGCCACCTTCAGTTCTCTCATACTTATCAGGTGTCTCAAAGGTCCAGGTGGTTGACCTAACACTTACAGCTCAAGAGGCTATTCTCCGTACCCTCAAAGTGAATTTGGTCATGGCACAAAATCACATGAAGCAACAAGCATATCAAGGTCTCTCTGAATGCCAATTTGCCGAAGGGGATTAGGTGTTTCTTCGACTGCAACCTTACAAGAAAAATTCCCTCAAGGCCTAGCATTTTCATAATCTAGCGCCCAAAATGGTTCTTATACCATTTTCAAGCATGTGGGACAAGTAGCCTATCAGTTAGCTTTTCCCAGTCATTCGAAGCTACATCTTGTTTTCATGTTTCATGCTTAAAGAAGGTGATTGGAGATAAGTGACAAATTCAAACCAACCTTCCAAATTTAGTTGAAGAAGGATACATTTGGCTACAACTAGAAACAGTTTTGGACCAGCGTGAGCATCACCTACATCAGAGAACCATCAAGGAAGTGCTAGTCTAGTGGAAAGATACAACTCCAACAGATGCCACTTGGGAACCAACTACCATTCTGTAGAAATTTCCTCATCTCAAGATTTGAGGACAAGGTTGTTTTTAAGGGGGAGGACATGTTAGGGTCCTAACCCGCACATAGGTAGAACAATATATTCAGATGTAATAAAGTTCAATATTAATAATGCCTTTCAATAAAATAAAATAACGCAGATGTAAGAAGACCTAATAGAAGCTTCCACTTCTAGAAGGATCTTCCACTAGATGCTTCTTTTTAGTATAAATAAGAGTCAAGGGTATGCGAACCCTAACATGGATATTATTGTAATAGAGCTCTGCTCAGCTGGAGGTTTCCCCCTCGAAGAGGCCCGTGAACATTGCTTTCAGATTCAAAGTGTTATTTATGTTATTATTCTCATATCATTTCAATGTTATTGTGGTGAATGTTTTGGTTATATTGTTGTTATTCTGCCATTAGTATCATTTTATTTATGTTCTGCATACATTTTATATCTAGTATATTACACTTTCCCTCAACAATAAAGAAAAGTTAGGCTCAAAATCCCTTGAAAAAGTCACCTTTGCTTCTGATTGTGAAGGTTTAACTTCAACTGGAATTTTGTTATAAATTTTATTAAATCTCTGAGTGATTTCGAGAACTGTTTCTAGATTTTTCTTTCTTAAATCTCCGAAATCAGTTAAATAATAAAGGTGATCTTTCCTCTCTCCCCATTGTCTGAGAAAGGAATTCTCTAACTCATCGTATGTTCTTATAGAAATTGTCGGTAGCCCTCAGAACCAGGTTCTCACCTTTCCTTCAAAATTTTGAACTAGGAGTATTGAATAAACATCCTCATGCTCAAGGCCAAGGATATCAAAAAATTGATCGAAAAAATGTATATGTTCATTGGCCATTAAGTCTCCCTCTCTTGTGAATTTAGGTAGGTTTTTCATATAGTTTTTGGGTAAATCATGGAGAGGAACTGGGAGGACTAAAAGAGCATACCTAGCAACTACTTTAGAAAAAATTCTAGGAGGTGGGGGTGGTCCTTCACCACCTCCTCCTCCCCCTCCATCACCAATGCCTCCTCCACCTCCACCATCAAATCCTCCTCATCCTCCTCCACTTCCAAAAACACCCCCTCTGGAAGTAGCCATTGATAATCTAGGGGATGAAACTTGGAGATTATAGAGAGGGTTTTCAAAGATGTGCAATGACCCTTGGGTTACTATGGGATGTAGTGAAAGGGGTTCTGGGAACTGATCATTGGGAGATAGAAAATCAGAAAAAGGGGGGAAAAGAGATATGAGGGCTAAGTTCTTCAAACTTCTAGGATATACAAATGGGGGATTCAACAGGATTCCAATCATAGTGTAAGGTATGTTCTTCGAAACTTCAGGAAGATGAAAATTTTATTTCGAGGACTAATGGAATATCAATCGAAGCAAGTATTGAGATGGGTCATTTTCATTTATTAAAAAGGGAGGCTATTGAATCGGTCTTGGTCTTTATCTCAGGTAAAAAAAAATTGAGTTTTATGATTTCAACTTCAACTCTATCAGTCGATGTTTCTCCGAAATAGATTTGGGTGGAAACAT
The DNA here is from genome assembly GCA_000966675.3 of Picea glauca. NCBI lineage: Eukaryota > Viridiplantae > Streptophyta > Pinopsida > Pinales > Pinaceae > Picea > Picea glauca. The sequence goes on from JZKD02S1729292.1 coordinate 450,003, forward strand.
CTTGCAGAGTTAACTGTTCAGAAGGAACCTCAGTATTAGACTGTGTGGGTTTGGGTTGATAAACATTAATTGTAGAAGTATTTATATTCTTAAGGTATCCCTTTGGTTTTAAAAAACTTTCAGGGTTGCATACGGGCATGGTCTGCTTATCTTCCAGATTTTTTCTAGTATTCCTTTGAACTGAATGCCAATTTATTAGTGGTCAAGTCCCCAAGTGAAAAAAATTAAATTAGCCTTAAAACTGTATTCTATCTTTGTTCACTATAAAATAAAGAAACTTACCATGTTGTTCCTCCAGGGAATGATAACTTTGTTTCTGCGTCCCCGACAACGGTGCCAAAAAGATGTTGTTCCTGATATTAAACTTAAAGATCAAAGAATAATGCCAGGCATTAGGAATTAAGGAAAGTTGATTTTAAAAGTTCTTTTTCCTTCGTTAGTTGTGTAAGAGTTAAATCCTAAAATGAAATTAATATATGAATAGAACAGAGGTCGTATTTCCTTGTATGAGTCAATTTATCAAAATGAGAGAAGAGAATAAAATTACAAAACTATTAAACAAGCTAAGGCATCAATGACATAAGAATATTACCTCGTTTATAATAGAATAAAATGTAGAATGTACTTTCTAAAAGGAAATAACATATGGTGATCCAAATAACAAGCAGGTCTTGTATTTACTAAAAGTAAACACAAAGGAAAAATTGCTTGCTAATCAAATACTAAATGGAATGTGATCACAGTAGAGGTTGTGCTAAATTGTAATCATTCACTTATTCAGGAGTGACTTAAAGAGAACAAAAGATATGAAATAAAAAGAGGGCACATAACTCAAAAAACACAAAATTTGGAATCCTTGTCTGGACTTGTATTAATACTCACAAAGGATGAGTTTTACTAGTTACAATATGACAAGAAGCAACCCATTTTTCTTCTTTGAGATATGTATTTATACAAAGAGTTATCAACCTAAAACGGTTGGAATTCTTCTACTTCTAAAATAGTAAATTAACAGAATATGAAATCAGAAACGTTACACTAGCATTTTTTCTGGTCTCTAGTATTATATCACCTCTGGTCTACTCCGAAATGGACAACCTAGAAGCTATAGCTACCCTTTCTCTCGTTGATGAAACAACCGCTTCTTGGAGTGTGGTCTGAGCAGTAATAACTTCTCTCTCCCTTAAACAAATGTCGTTTAATTCTTGATATATCTCCTGGAAGTGATCTTGGATAGTTTCAACCCTAGTGAGAAGGCTTTGTTGTGCTACTTCTAGTTATTTTTTTACTTCCAATGCATGAGCTTGGAATACTGTTATATCTACAATCATGTTTTATGTAGAAATTGCTTTGGCTTGTAGTTGTCTTACCAACTCCTCTTGCTAGGTGGCCCATCCCTGGCTCTCTTGTATATTACTGTGCAATTCTTCGTGGCTGGATTTGATCTGTTGGATTTCCTATTTTTCGTTGCCTCTAGTCTTCTTGAATCTCTTGTTGACCTCACTTTGGACATTCTTTTCTATAGTCTTCATTTGATCCTGTAATTGGCTTATTTGAAGATCTTTCTTCTTAAATCGTTCTTTTAAATTTCTGACTAAAAACGGGTTGGTTGTCGCAAAAACCACTAGTGAACCTGCTACTTATTTAGCAAAGTCTACATCCTCCAAGGCTTCTCCATCAATTATCACCCTGTGTATTTTTACAACTGAACCTCCCTTTTGATGTATTTCTCTCTTCACCAGAACCTTCCTTTTCTTGCTAAAAAAGAAATTGGAAGGAGGTAACTCTTCAAACAAAATGGGTGTGAGGTCCTCTATGAATACTACCTATACATTTGGGTTGCCTCTAGTGAATTGTAATGGTATGATGAACTGGATGGGGCTGTCAATTTCGGTGGGCAACTGTTTTTTGACTGCGTCTGTAGTTGATTTATCAGGTGTAGACAGTGACTTTTCTTGTCCCTACTTGGTCAGTGTCTATGCTTGATATTTGGCTTGGTCACCTAATACATTTTTCAATGGGATATATTATTTATGATTCGACACCTCAGTCTTCTCCAAATTTTCCTGGATTTCCTGTCCGTTGGAGCTTATTGCTTCTGAATTTTTGGTCTCTGTTTGTTGTGTAGCTAGGGATGTCATGGATCCTCCTTGTAATAATTTAGGGTGAACACTTCTTTGGTTCCTCTGGAAGTTGTAAAACAAAATGATTTCATCATTTGGTATAGCGTGAACCCGACTCAAGACCTCTGGATAGGATCTCACTCCTCGAAAAATCTTGTCTCGAGGAGAATCCTCGTGATCATACCTTTTTAAATTGGAGTTGGCCATGTGATTACCCATGACCTTTTGTGGGTCATGTTTATTGAATTCAATGTTGACCATATTTATTTCTTCCAAGGATGTGGCCTGTACTTTAGAGTGACCGAAATCCAGTAGGGAAAATGTACCATTCTACAGGGGAAAGGAGGGCCATACCTTTTTCTATATCGCTTTGATCTCCTTGCTAATCCCACCGAGCACAGTCTGTTGTGTGACCTCTCATCACACTAGTCGATCTGGTAAAAATTGTGACAAAGCATATGGAGGAACTGAACAGCCAAAAACCATGATATAGGATAAGTGTTCCTCGATATACCAGTCTTCTATTCTGCCTAGGTTAGCCACAATTTTGTCTAAAATTCTGGGAGGGGGATATTGATATATGGAAGTGTGCATTAGCACCACTACCCACTTACAGATCTCATAAAGGAAGTCCTTTTCCTTTTCTTCCCAAAGCTTCGAATGCTAGGCATGTATGGGTTCAATGCTATTTGGACTCCAACTTTAGTCCATTAGCAGAAAAGGCGTCATGAAACAGACGATGTCCATAATATAAGACGACATGAAAAATTGGGTTAGTTTCCATTTTTCTCTTAGTGATTGATATCTTGAAATCTCTTGAACCAAATTCTTCGACAATATATTTTCCTAGTCAAAAGAGTACCCTTCTGCTACTAGGTGTATAATAGGTACCCATGGTAGAAAGAAATGGGTTGTGTTTTCCTTCCCATAGAGCCTACACATCATCATTGTTATGTACATTATCTAAGGTTGTAGTGAGGAAACTGGGCATATACCGTGGGAATCAGATCTGAATTTATCGGGGTGAGAATACCAGTCTTTAATTAAATCAGAAAGGTTTTTCTTGTATTGGTCGCATTCCTTCTTGTTAAACTCTAAATTTGAATTGTAAACGAAATTGGATACCAGAGATAATTTGTATATCACCTGCAGATGTTATGTCTTGAAATACCCAATTGCGACCTTCTATGTATTGAAAATAGTTCTGGTTGAGATATCCACGTGGTCCAACATCCAACCAATCATATCGTTGTAGGGAAAGAGCCTAGGCCTTGTCACTACCTTATGTATCTCTGACTGAGAAACAATTTTGTGTTTGGTAGATAGGTCCTCCTTCTCATTGTTGCTTGAATCATTCAGGCAATTTATCAGTTCATATTGTAAGATGTTGAATACCTGCATCCAGGATTTGACAGTGTTTATGCTTTTGGGTGAGGTATCGAAAAGAGCATCTTCATTCTAGCTTGAACCTTCACCGGTCTATTTAGTCATTTTTCATGGAGGCATGGTATTAGGTCTTAGAGTTTTGTTATCTGTTACAGAGAATGAGAATGCAGAAGACTGATTATTTCGCTAAGCTAGCTCTGTGAAAACGAGAATGTAATTCAAAAATGAAAAAATCTTCTTTTGCTTAAGCGTATCAATCTGTGTATACCTTCAATGACAATGCATTTAATTCCTTTAGTGAAACGATTTGGGCGATAAAGCATGATCTTATTTTAAATCATTTCCCTAAATCATCTATTAATGCCATTGATGGTCGATACTTCATGATCCGAGAAAAGCATAGCTAAAATTTTAATTTACCCTCATTTCAAATCAATGTAAAATTAACAGGAGATAAGATTGCTTAAAGTGTTAATAAATCAAGTTTATCCTGTTAATAAATCGTATTTAACCTCAATCCATTTCATCTTTTAGGAACTCAGATTATCCCATGTTAATTTAAGCTATGATCTCTGAAATGCTAAGTCGCGATTGATTAATTAACATTAATTATGTTTAACTTTTCAAATAATCATGATTAACTTCAAGAGTTTTGCGATTTCACATATCGAGACTTTTGGTGGTTGCTTGAGGCAGGATCCCCGAAATACGAAGTCGCGATATAATTAATTTACCTTAATTTCTTTTAATCCTTTAATTAACATAGTTTTAAAGCTTAAGACAATTTTTCAATTTCGTATATCAGGACTTTGGAGTCCTTACATGTTGGACTGTTAATATCACAAAACCCCGAAACATGACGTTTCGAAAGTAGCCTTTAGGGTTTTGACCTTTTAACGAGTGGGCGGCTCCATAACTTTGAGGATTTCATATCGTTGGATTTGATGGAAGATTTCATCAATGGTGATATTCAAATGCATGTTTGTCCTTATTTAAACAAGAATGAAACATATCTAAGTCTAAAGTTTAGAAAAATATATGTGTTCCAACAGTGACCATAAATTGTAATGTCACTTCTGTAAACTTCCAATGGTCATGATGGATCTAATCGTGATGAGACCTTCCAACCTTCAGTTAATACCTAATGCTTTGTTGATTTTAAGTACATAGGTGATCCAATCATGTGATTTTATTTTAATATCTAAATAAGAGATTGTCTAGAAGATAGGGAAGTAGATATAGACTGCCCCTTAAGGACTAGGATGGCATAAAAATTCTTATGATATCCATGATAATAAAATATTATTATAAATTATAGAGACAATTCCTTACAAGAATATTAAATGGAAAGAAGAATGGTAACAACTGAATTAAAAAGTTTCTAACAGAGTTGAGATATATTTTATTTCAAGACCAAATTTGGATTATTTCAAGTTATTTGGAGACTAGTAGGTGGTATGATATTTTGAATAAGGTTTCCATATGGTGATAAGTTTCAAATAACAAAATTATTTAACCAGAAAGATAGGCAAACAAAGAAAGGAATAAAATGACTTATAAAAAACAGAAAACAAGAAAAGAAACAACACACTATACACACTTTATTTACATATTCGTATTCACAAATATATTGTGTGAACTACTTATTGAGGGCCTAGCCATTCACTAGAAAAGTTTATGGCTTCCCCTCAAAGGTTTGGAGACAGAAAGAGATGGGGTCGAGTTTTTCAGCGACTATAAATGGTACTAACCACAAATTCCAGGATTTCGAATGTTCCCCTTTTTCTTCATGTGCTTTATCCCACCTAAGAACCATATCTCCTATATTGAAATTTTGGTCGAAGGAATAATTTTTGTCGAACCACCGTTTAATAGTTTGTTGTTTTTGATCCATTTTATGTTTAGCTTGTGTCCTAGTCTCGTTTAATATTAGTAAGGCATTAATTCAACTTTCTATGGCAGCAAAATCTTCTTCCCAGAGTTTTTTAGATATTTGTAATGATGGTGGTAGGACATTGGGAGGGAGGATAACTTCTCTTTTGTATACAAGGAAAAATGGGGAATTTCCAATGTTTTTTTGGGAGTGACCCTATCATCCCACAGTGCGTAGAATAAAGAGGTGTGCCAATTTTTATGATTTTTTGATATTGTTCTCTTCATTATTTTAATTAAGTTATTGTTGGTTGATTCTTCTAGTCCGTTACCTTGAGGGTAATAGCTAGCAAAATATTTCAATTTAACTCCTTTTTCCAAATAAAAACAATTGAAATTCATTGAAGAAAAATAGGATGCATTGTCGAACACCAAAGATTATGGAATTCTGAAATGTGAAATGATATGAGTTTCTAGGAAGGAAATCACCTGATTAGTGTTTACCACTCTTAAAGGTATAGCTTCATACCACTTGGTGAAGTAATTTGTTGTTGTAAGGATGTAATTATGTTGGAGGGAGGAAGAAGGATTAATTGTCTCAATGATTTCAAGGCCCCATTGATGAAATGACTGATCAATTGCTACATGATGCAAAGGGAAAACATGTTTTTTAAGTCATCATGAAGCCTTTTTACATATTTCACACTTGTGAGCCATGTCATGAGCATATCTAAACAATATGGTCCAGTAATATCCATCTCTGATTACTTTATGAGAAGTTATTTCACTCCCAAAGTGACGTTGGACATATTGTCATTGATGTCAACAGTCGATATGATGAATTATAATTGTGATTTACCATAGATGAGATTTTCATTGATGTCAACAGTATATTAAATAGAAAAAAATGTCAAACAGTATGCAAATTTAGGAAACGTAAGCTCGAGGAGGAGCAAATAGTATGTAGAGATCAAATCTTGAAATCAAAAGAGTAAGCTTAGGAGGAGGAGCGAACAGTATGCAGAGATCAAATATTAAAAGGAAAACAATAAGATTAGGGTGAGAAGCCTCAATAGTTGTCTGATCAAGAAATTGGTTGTGTTGATCGTCTCATATTATGGACATTGGTCATAGGAGTGACCATGGGCTTGAGGACTGTTGGAGGATCATCGCCGTCGAATCTGCAGGACAGATGAACGACAGGGATAGATTGTGAAGATCATAAGGACAATTAAATGAATTTCTAGTTTCAATCCCACAATTGGTCTAGATCGTCAGATCTCATAGACTCGAATATCAATGATTGTGGTTGATCCAACAAACTATCATATTAAGTCAGATTGAGTTGTGATCGTCAGATGTGCAATCGCTGGATCAACGATAGAGATAGATTGAGGAGATTGAAAGGAGAATTAAATATCATGATAGTTCCAATCCCTCAATTAATCAGGACCATCAAATTTTATTTCAAATATCGATGATTGTGGTTGACTCAACAACAACGCACCAATTCAAATTATGGAGTTTGGGTGATGAGTTAAACCACTCGCAAGTTGTGGTTCTACAATCATACTTTCACATTGATCTTCTTCGAGTGCCTTCATGACCATTGGATAACTTTAAGTGGAAGGATAGGATAAGTGGGTCAAAACAGTTGAGAATTCAATTATCCGAATACTCGTCAACCATTGGATCACTTTTGAGTGGAAGGATAGAATAAGATGAAAATTCTGAGATCTCAATTACCCGAATATTCATCAACCATTAGATCAACTTAATTGGAAGGACAAGATAATCAAGGGATGAGATATGAGATCTCGATCACCCAAATATCCATCAGTCGTTGGATCACCTTAAGTGAAAGCACATGATAAGAAAACGCTGAGATCTGAGATCTCGATGACCCGAATATTCGTCATCCTTCGGATCATTCTAAGTGGAAGAACAGGATAAGCTATAAGAAGAGTCATAGATATATTGAGCCATTGATCTAAGAAAATGATCGATAGAAAACATTTATTTCAGGTTCAAAGATGAGAGGAGGTCACTGTTCAGGAAATCTCACTTCAGAAAAATTGGCAACTTGAAAAGTTGAAGTACCCGAAGTCCCGAAATCTAAAATGAATAAGGACCATATGATCTGGAGGATATACGATGACTGTTGGATCAAGATTTTTGGTTAGTAGACCAAGTAAGAAAGGACACATGGTAGACAACGTCAGCAGACCACATCTACAAGGACATGTGGAAGACCATGTCAGCAGACCACGTCTACAAGGACACGTGGCAGACCATGTCAACAGACCACGTCTACAAGGACATGTGGAAGGCCACATCTACAAGGACATGTTGTAGACCACGTCAGCAAGGACATGTGGCAGACCATGCCAATAGACCACGTCAACAAATAAACATGGAATAATCAAATGATGACAAGTGTCAAGAGGAAATTGTCTCATGCCATGTCAACACGTGACTTCAATAAGTTACGTCACTATAGGAGATTTACTTCGGGATTTGTAACCACCCAAAAATGTCAAAAATCCTGAAGTCTTGAAGGATGAAGGTCTGAACTCACTCTTAGCCGTATATATAAGATACATCAGGATTTAGTAAAACCATTATATCTAGGAGAAGAACATGTGCCACATGAGGAGATCCATGTCAGCAAGACTATGTCAGCAATGACACATGGCACAATAAGAAAATGACAAGTGTTAAGTTGAATCGACATTTCAGGTACGTGTAAATCACGAATCTAAGTGACACGTAGTAGCTACTAAGCTTGTGACACATCATCAAGTGGCGTAAGAAAGTTACGTCACTACGAGATTTTTTACTTCGGGAGTTTTACCACCAGCACTTTCCCAAAGTCCCGAAGTCCCAAATTCCAAAGTCCTGAAGTGGAAACGAGACGTCTGATCTGAAGATCACTTCAAAAGAATTATCGATCGTTGATCTGCTACAGTGGTGTAATTCCCATATGAAATTATTAACCGACAGCAAGTGGTCTCCACCACTTATGACTTACTCAGTAGGTGATCACTCCAGAGGAAAATGGAGCAGCATTCACTCGAAACTTCCAAAGTCCTGAATGTCGAAGTCATAAAGTGGACATGGGTCATCTGATCTGCAGAATACTTTGGGTGAACTCTCAACCATTGATCAAAATACAGTGGAAGGATAGAATAAGTATACTATCCAAAGTC
>JZKD02S1729292.1:497204-518368 GCA_000966675.3 Picea glauca
TACCAATGGAACCACATCAATCCATCTTCATCATGTATCAATGACAACTCATTGATCCATCTTCATCTATGCATTCTTATCAAGGACAATACATATTATATTACATAAATCATCATTTAATCAATCATTTGACATCAATCAATCACTTGACATCAATCAATGACATCAATCAATCAAACCATTGGCATCAATTACAACATGATCCAACAACAACAACAGATAAAACAATGATGGAGTTGTTTAGATCAGTCTCCAAGTGGGAGATTGTTGGTTGTGGAGCTTGATTATCTTCCTGATTCAGAAGTCTTTTTTTTTCAGCTGTGGTTATACCGCATTAATACTTTACACCCCGGAAGAATGTACAATCCTCCATGCGGGGGACTATAGGAGGGCGATACCCCTCCTACGGGGTCCGAGGGACCTTGTAAATGTATATTGTAATTTCATAGTAAATCTGGATTGTTCATTATACGGTCACATATATGACGGTAGAATTTATGTTAGGGTATTTTTCCTATAATGAAACTCTCTTTTATGAGTGAAATGTATTGTGACTATGTATCATTGTGAATATTGTATTCTTAAAGAGGAGAATGTGAGAGAAAGAAGAGGAAGCTACAATGAGTGTGTTGTAGGTTGTATCTGTTCATTTGTTGGATAATAATACAGGAAGGACCTGCAATTTTCTCTGGTGGACATAGCCCACAATGGGTGAACCACGTATATCTATATGTCTATTGCATTGTGTATCTTCTATGTTTTATTTCTGAATTTGTTTTTATTTTATTGTTCTACGATCCTGTTTTTCTAACACATGGAAGATGATTTTGGCTGTTAATAATTTATTCAATTCTTTTTTGACTGTGGGTTGTAATTTGGGATGCATCTTCCTTAGTTTTTGCTAAAATGATTGAGCTTGGAGCTTCATGGGGATTACATGTTGTATTATGTTTGGGTCAAATGTCTTCAGGTCCTGATAAGTCCAATAAAATACATCTTTAAATTCTTTAAACAATTTAATAAAAGATGAATTTTCTTGTTGTGTGCACCCTTTACCCAAATTGATGTTGTGTGGATGATCATGTGTTCCTAAATTTATAGTTTCAAATTCTAGCAAGGAACTATTCGTTTTACAATTAAAAACCCCTTTGATTTTTTCGTGCAGATCATAAAAAATTTCCAACCTAATGGCATATTTATGGATCAAATTTACCAGTTCATACGAGCTTTCAATTGAGCGTGATTTAGGTATTACAGAAAAATTCATGATTATTTTTTTCATGGGTATTTTCATTGATTATGGAATCTTGAAAGGTGTCCTCCATATGAAAGAAATTGATTATTTGTTGGTTGTTATCAAAAACCCTCCAATTGGTAATGTTACTAGGAATTGATGGTCTGAATATCAATTCGATAGAAAATGAATTAGGAGAAAAACCTTGAGCAGGAAATAAATGTGATACTACATTATCCAATAAATCTTCTTTGATGTTTCTAGATATAGGGATAAAACTTATATTAAAAGAAATAAACTTGTTAATTAGGTCCCATACCTCGGTTTGGTAGTTTTTAAGATGAGAAGATACACAGTGGATGGAATTTTTACCTGCTTAACCACAATTTTAGAATCGTTGAACAAAACTAAGGATTTGATGTCAAGGTCAATGGCATTCTTAAGTCCCTGTAAGAGAGCCTCATATTTTTCTATATTATTTGTACAATTGAATTCTAATATACAAGAAATAAATGTCTTGTTACCTTTAGGGTCTATTAGTAAACAATCGACACTGACTCCTTCACATTATTTAGACCCATCAAAGTACAAATACTAAAGTTCATCATTCAACAAATTATCTACATTATTTACAACATGATTAGACATCATTACTTGGGTGCATACTGAAATTTCATATTGTTGATTTAGGTCTATAACATAATATATTTCAACTACAAAATTCCCAAAAAAAGTGTTTATGCCTTGATTTTCCAATACATTTTCACCTAAAATAAAAGGTTTGTTTGGGTCATCCATATCTGTAATAGTGTAATTTAAATATTGTTCCCTATTGAATCTAAGTTTATTTGGTTGGCCATTGAGAGAAACAATAGGTGAGACCAATCCATAGAAAAATAGCCAATAATTTGTTGAGACCGATCCCTTCTTAGAAACATACCATATACCTTTGGAATATTGTCTACAAATATGCCAATGATTTGATGCACTTTTGGATTGGATGACAACCTAATCAAAACATATTTAATCTCCCCAAAAAATGTAACATTATTTCTATCAAGATGAATTATTTTGATATCCGATGGTTTGATTTCAGCATTGAGTTTCTGACAAACTGGCAGAGGCATCACATTTGACGAAGCCCCAGAGTCCACCATATGATTATGTACATTTATGTTAAATATTTTGAATGTTAAAAGGAAGGGTGGCACATTGGACTTATTATGTTGTGTGGAAGATACATTTGGAGGCTGTTGATTTTTATTTGATGTTCTTGAAGTTATTTTTATCAAAATTTTCTACAGTTTTATTTGGATCAATTTTTTTCTTATTATTGTTTTCAGCTATACTCTACAACATTTTCTACTGAATGTAAGGGAACTTAAGAAAATCATGGATCAATATATTAGCCTTTAATTTATTAAAATCCTCAATAGGATCGTAGTCTAAATCAGGGACATCAAAATTCTTTGGTGCTTCAGCCTACTTCTTTTGTTTGGATGTTGTATTTTTGTTTGTGTCAGATGCAAATTTATTTTGATCATTCGAATGATATTTACTACTTGTATTATAGGAATGTTGATTATCATGCACGGTTTCATAGTTTTCTTGGAAAATGTTATCTGAAAAATTTCCTATAGTTTGGGGGGATGAATCTTCTTCATCATGCACTTCTTCCCCCTCATTTTCTACTTCATTTTGTTGTTGAGATGTAACATCAGAAGTATTATCATCTCCAACTAATAAGGCTTGTATAGCATTGTGTAATCCTTCTAAGCTCAAACCTTTAGCACATGGTGTTTGCTTATTAGGAATATTTTGAGGGGGTCTCCTATATGGTGTTCGATAAAGTCCTTTACTTGGGGATTCTTCATCTACAACTCTTTTTAGGTCAAAAACTTGGTTGGATAAATTTTGAAAGGATTTTTGCAAGCTTTCCAAATCTATGGGTTCCTGATCTTTCTTAGTTGAAGGTGGTTTATAAATAATGCCAATCTTCTTCTTGGAAGAAGAGGTTTGTTCAGTTTCAGGATTTATATTATCCTTCAAGCTAAGAATATCCTTTTCAATTAGAATGGATTATTCAAAAGCCTCTAATAGAGTGTTTGTTTTGGACCTTTTAACCCAGATTGTTGTATTGTGATGTAAATATTTAGTGTAATAAGAAATGATCATGTTTTCTGCAAGCATAGTTTCTGCGGGAATTTTATTCTTAAGTGTAAGAAACCTCTGGTTAAAGTCTTTGACTTTTTTCTTCTGATTCATATTCATACTGGATAACTCCATAACCAAAAATTTAGGGGAATTTTCATCTCCAAACGTTTCTAAGAAAATGATTTCAAATCTATCCTAGGCGACTATAGTTTGAGGTTGTTGCACGAAGTATCATGTGGAGGCATTTACCTCAAAGGTGTAAGGAAAAATATTGCACATGACATCTTCATGTTCTACATATCTAAGACTAAAAACGAACATAAATTTATTTATCTGATATTCAATCATCTATTTTGAATTAGCGTCAAACTTAGGTAACCACTTCTCAGGATGTTTAGGGAAAGGATCGTGTGGTCTTGGTATTGCAACAACATATTGATCAAGCCAAGGCATGATAGGGTTATTCTAGTTGTACATATGGGTTGAAGTTTGTGAAGTATTTGAAGTCTGAAAACCTTCAGAAGAGGAACTTTCTTAGTCAGAGGATTCTCCTCATGATGGAGGTGGACATGGGTTGGGTGGTGAAGTAGGAAGACTAGATCCCTTGACACCTAGAATAAGAGTTTCAGTGTTGGGTGACTGTCATACTCTTGTTTCCAACTGATCTTGACACAAGGGATTAATGATTCCAGCTACACATTATTTTCATTTTGATTATTCAAGATGTTGTACAACCTATAGTTGGGTGTACCAATTACAGGTGGGTTTTCTTGTTGATCAAGAAAATCAAGAGGTTGATACAATTGATCACCCAGTTCCCAGATCCTTTCCAAAGTATTGTGAGTTCTTAATAACAATAGGTAGGATCTCTAGATTATCTCCTATAGGTATGGTACTTGTGAAGGTAGTGTTGTAGGTTCGACAGGAGTGGATGGATAATTTTGATTGAGTGGAATGACAAACTCAGTTTTGGATGCAGTACATGTGTTAGATATGACAGTGTAGTCTGAGCGACTATGAGTTCTAACTGGAGAGAGATTGTTGGGAGGTTTTTCTCATCCTCCATGCGCCATTAATATCTAAAAGGACCTCCTTATAGTGTCATTTGTTGATGGGAAAATATGAATTATCATCAACTGGAAGGGAGGTTCTGGTCTAAAGTTTTCTACAATAACCTAATCCATTTGGGATAACTCACCCTAATGGGTTTTACAGCTCTGTTAGTCGATAAGGGGATCTAATCTAAAATACAAAAACCCACTAACCTATTACTTCCTAGTATTTAAAGAAACCAACTAACCTATTACTGAACAATATTTAAAGAGAAATTTTGATTGTGCCTTCATGTATAAAGCTACTCCAACAACCTCTTTGTCAAGAGAAATCTATGGCAGAAGGCTATGAAATACCAAGACTATGAAGATTCCCAAAGAACATCACTTCAACTGACAATCAAATCTCGTTTATGATGCAGAAACAACATTTTTTTAATCTGGTCCTTTATGAAGATATAATAAACCATTTGTTAAGAATAAAATAATTTCAATTGACAAATTAAGTCATTGCAAGTTCAAAGTATACGAATAAACTCAATATAATTTAATACTTTCATCAAAATGATACAATCATAAGGATCTTAATAATTGGGACAATGAACTATTAGAAATTGAACATAATTAATATAAACATAAATGAAAGCAACTAACAATGTATTGACAAAATAGACTAAAGTTGAGTTTTAATCAATACATGATTAATCACCAAAAGAACATGAACCATAATAATAGATATTTCCTTGAAAGGAAAACAATATTACTCACAAGAAAAAATCCCTAAGCAATGTATAGTTCCATATTCTTCTTCAAAATAAGCATTGGTACATTATCCCAAAATTCTCACCATGTCCCTCTTGTGAATATTTTGAATCTATTTAAACAAAATGAGAATCGACCCACATATCTTTTTGATAGAATCAAATCCCTCACAAGATGGCATGTTTTAACAAAAGGATTTCACTTATTCTAATAATAGAATAATGATAAATTTAAAAGATAATTCTTTCAACAAATTTGAAAAAACTTTGTTGGCGAACCAACATAGGGCCATACATAGAACTAACCCTATACTAACTAGAACAAAAAACATAATCTAGATGATATCAATGGTCTTCATCACAGTGTCAAGAATATCTCTACATTATTTTGAGACTTGAAATACAAAACACAATCAATTAGAAATATTATTATACTTAATAAATAATGGCTACAAAAACCATGATTCTGTAGATGGTCTAAAAACATTATAAAATAAAAACAAATTTGAATCTAAATTTGCATCAAAATCAAAACAAATCAACACAAAACCAAAAATAACGATTTTTATTACCATAAATTATGCATTGGAAATCAAAGATGCATGCAATTTGGATTCAACAGTGATATTGACATTGGTGGATTTGTTAACAATAATGTATGGAGAATTATTTGGTTTCTTAACATCTTGAGGAAAACTATGTTCTATATCATTCATTAACTGTTGGCTTTCCCTCTTTAGTTATCTTTTTTTTTCTTGCATCTGGTCCAGACAAATTTGAAGGTAGGGAACAATTGCATAATATATTTCAATCTAGAATTGATAGTTATGACAATCCTTATAATGTTGGTCATTCTCTTCCCAGGGATTCCCTATATCATCATTACCTCTTAGAGCAGTCTGAATGCCTAGAAACTCTTCAGACTTGAGAAGAAAAGGTGGTAGGTTATCAACAAAATAATATGGGGTTTGGTCCTAAGATCCATATTTTCCATTATCGTTTTCACAAGAGTAATAATGGTCTTCAATGGATTTTGGTTCCAACGGGGTTTATTTTTTCTTAGACTTTCTTGTTAGCATCTTATACAACCTTCAACCTACATCCTTATTATTAAAATCAATCCCAGTTTTACCTTGAGAATGTTTTCCTTGTGTACTGGGCTTCATATCAGTCTTTAAACTGACATACTTAATCTATATTCCTTTCTTAAAACATTCCAAGGTTTTTTTCTTTTAGTTGGTCTAGGATCGATTCAAGGTTTTGAGTGATATGTGAGATGGGAGCAATAGTTTCCTTCTGAATCAAATGATCATATCGGGTAGATGGAGTATCATATTGCAATAGAACGTCAATTTAAATTCCCTAGGAGGTAGACTGAGGAGGGTTTGATTCTTCTACAACCCTAGATGATTCAGGGATAGGGTTCGAGCCTGATAAAGAAGCCTTAGGTTGAAATTTATTTCTTTTCAAAAACACATCCCAATTTTCCCATGTCCTGGAAAGATGGTATTCAATCAAAATGCAAATGAGGCCTTGGTGGAAAAGGCTTGATTTAGGGTTTTTACTTTTTCATTGATATAATTTATCTATTTTACAGAGGATTTTATACAATTAGTATGATAGGTTTAGGTGAAACCCTAGAAAAAACATAAGTAAGAGGATATGAAAATAGAAAATAATCCCATAATTCCCTTCACACATTATGAACTGCTTGATAACCAACAGAAGGTTATGCCACTTTTTTTTGCAAATGTCAATTGACATACCTTTAATGTCATATTTTGCATGCTTATATGAAAAAATGTCTCACCATGGGATGTCTTTGAACCTCATGTTCTTAAACCATTTATCCTAAATCTGTGGGATACCTGTAGATTGGGAAATAAAATATTCATGAATTTCGAATAGAATTTCCCCAATCCTAACCCTAGAGCCATCAGAGGTCTTAAAAAAGACCCTCGCTACTTCAATATTAAAACCCCTAAATTACTGGATGAATTTTAACCACCTAAATTCAGATAACTTCTCTATTGCATCATCATAGATAAGTAAATCCTAAGGTTTGTTCGGCTCTACCCTTACAACAGGGGCCATAAACTATGTATCTAAATTAACAAATAGAAAAAATTGGAGGGAAAATAAACTACATACGTGGGAGAAGATATGTTGATGACGCAACAAAGAAAAACCATAAAAACCACATGAGAGTAAATTGACATAACCCATCCCAAAAATAGTGGCTAAGAACCAAGGAGGATATGAACCAATTATGCACTTCAAAACTTGATTAATTTCTGGATCACTTTCATGCTGGATGAAAGAAGGGTTTAGGATCGAATGACCCATTTTTCCGTTAGAATTTTCCACGAAGTACTTACCCCAAATCATGGACGAAGACACGAACAAAGTAATGATAAAACAACATTTCATAGGAGTTGGTTAGGGTAAGAGGGAATGATCAAAACAAATGATGAAGTAATTGAAGTACATGACTCTTCCTTATATTTAGTGTTTCAATTAAACCCTTATAAACCAACATATCACACATGCATATTTAAACCATGGTCGATTATCTTAGGAACACAATATCACAAAAGAAGTGCAGTAATGGGCTTTAGTATGATTTGCAAAATGTTAATTCAACTTTAGAACCTTACCCTTGTTGGAGATACTTCACACACACCTAGGATTTATTTTTCCTAATGTTTTCCATATGTTTATTAGTCATTATTCAGTCTCATATAGTTTAGAGATAATATTCCTCTAGGAGAATATTCTCTTCAGTTCACACTTCAGTTTGATCGGTTGAGTGGAGTCTAGATGCCACATTGGGATTATCACCATGTATCATTGGGATCATCACCATATAATGCACATTGTCCTTGGGATCATCATGAGACTATCGCATTACTCATGATTCCTTGATCTCCTTCTCACTTCACTTTGTTTCACTCAGTTAACTGAAGACTGAGAAACTAGTTAACTCAAACTAGGTGGCAGTTCACTACTATAACTACCTAAGAGACTAGACTAGGTGGCAGTTTACTCCTATAACTGTTGGTGTGTATCCAGATCACTCTAGACCACCACTATGGAACATTGGATTCTCCTTGAGTGCACATTAGTTGAGTTATACATAGTATATCATGTGTAAATTATCATTCATTCATTTGGTTAATGAGAATTCTACCATTCTTTTTCTCCTGCTTCTCTTTGCTCATATTTTCTCTGCAAACTATGTATGTCATTTTCTAATTATATATATTATTTGAAGGTCCAACACATTTACATGGTATAAGAGATAAAAAAATTCTAGGAAAAAGAAACACCATATTCTTTTTGTAGGTATTGAAGATTAAAGACAATGAAAAAATG
Organism: Picea glauca; assembly: GCA_000966675.3. Classification (NCBI taxonomy): domain Eukaryota; kingdom Viridiplantae; phylum Streptophyta; class Pinopsida; order Pinales; family Pinaceae; genus Picea; species Picea glauca. The sequence continues at coordinate 505,781 of JZKD02S1729292.1, forward strand.
GAATTTTCCAAAGAATTCATTATTACACCGAACAATTTCTTTTCATGGAAAGAGAATATGATAGTGCATGCTCAAGGAAGAGAATTATACAAGTTAACCTTGGACACAAATACCAAACCCACATCATCCATAGAAAAATTCAAGAATTTGAATCGAATGGATGAAGCGTTTGGAACTATTTGCAGTCTCATTTCTCTTGAACTCCTCTATCAAATATCCTCCTATAAAACCCCCAATGAATCATGGACCACCATGCAAGGGATTTTTTGAAAACATGATGAGATTAGGGGACACATGTTTTAGCTGGAATTTCTCACAATGGATCCAAAAACCTTCAACAATATCCAACATTTATTTACCAAATATAATGATTTGTTGTCACAACTCAAGGCTTCCAGGGTTGATAAATCTAAGGAGGAGAAACAAACGGTTCTCACCATTTTCTCCAAACTTGGTCTAGAATAATCAGTGTTTGTATCCACATTTCATTCAGTTAGGATTGCCTTTGGATCCACTTGGAATATTCCCTCTCTTGAGGTCTTTATTGAATCTTTGACACAAGATCAGAACAAGCTTATCAACATGGGAAAAATCAAAGGCACAAAGATGCATGAATTTATTGTTCATGATGGTAGAGGTCATCAAAACTATAAATCTAAAGGAAAAGAAAAAATGAAATCACATGCAAATCCAAATAAGGAAGGGTACTCAAAACCCTTCAATGATGCCTCCAGATCCAAAGGCGGAAAGGGAAGAAAAAGGGAGAAATAAAATTACTTCCATAAAGGATTTCATCGAGAATCTGCATGTATGCAGAAAAATATATATTAAATGGCCCAAATAATTCAACAAAACAACCTTGAATATTGCATCCTTGAGGGTGCCAAGAAGAAGAGGCCAGAAGATCATAATCCCAAGAAAGGAAATTCTAGCCATGCTTTGATTGTCGTCAACTCCTCCCCTAATTCTTGGATTGCAGATTCAAGAGAATCACACCACATGGAATCCATAAAAGAAGTGTATTCTTCATTGTATGCATGCAAAGGTCCTCCTATTCTAATGGGGGACAACTCTCCAATCGAGGTCAATGGCAAAGGAAGAATTGAACTCACAAATGGAAGCTTCGAGAATGTGCTACACGTTCCCAAAATTTCCTTCAATCTTTTCTCCATGTATCAGATGAAAAAATTTGGCACCAGAAAGAGAGTCATATTCACACATGAAGCAGTGGATATCTATGGCATGCAAACCAATTCCAGGGTTTCTATTGGTGAGGTAAATCATCAATCCAGACTCTACACATTTTATGAATTTATTGAACCTTATTATGCATTACTGCTTACCCATGTTGATGAATGTAGTAGGATATGGCACAAAAGGTTTGGGCATTTAAATTTTAGATATATGCAAAAAATTAGAAATCATGGAATGGTTGATGGTCTACATGACATCCACTTATCCAAAGGAATTTGTGAGGGATGTGTTCTTGGAAAACACCCTCATGAGAAATTTGAAAAAGGAAACACTCAGAAGGATTCCTCTCCTTTAGATCTGATCCATAGTCACTTGAAGTAGATAAAAGGAATGATATTTGTTGATGAACTATAACTAGAACTCATAACATAGTATCAACAACAGAATCAACAGAAAATTATGGAACTACTTTCATGATATCATGTAGAAGAATAAGCACTAGATGAACATGACATGCACAACATCCATATTATAGAGCTTGAAGGTGAAAGAGAGGTGGAAGGTCCATATCTAGAATCAATTTTTTTTCTATGCCAATAAAGGTGAAGAAATTCAACATTGGGACAAATGATAATCCAAAAATGGTCAACATTGGAGACTACTAGGATGAACAAATAGTGGAGAGGATAACAGATTTACTACGCTAGTATAGTGACCTATTCACAACGACCTTCACCAAAATGAAAGGTATAGCCGGAGAGCTAGGTGAGATGAATATACCTCTCAAACTTGAGGCAAGTCCTATCAGACAGAGATCTTACATACTAAACCCAGTATACAATCAGAAAGTAAGAGAATAAATTGACAGGATGTTGGAAGCAGGGATCATAGAACCGGTAGAAGAATCAGAATGGATAATCCCTATGGTAGTTCAGGAGAAGAAGAAAGGAGGCATAAGGATATTTGTCTACCTAAGGAAGTTGGATGATTCTTTTCTACATGACCCTTTTCATACCCATTTTACTAATGAATTCCTAGAGAATGTGGGAGGTTAGGAAGCATATTCATTCATAGATGGATTATCACACTACCACCAAATCAAAATAACTCCATAAGAAAGGTATACGACAACCTTTTCCATGGAATTGGGATCCTATCAATACACAATCATGCCTTTTGGACTGAATAATGCACCAACAATATTCTCTAGAGTAGTCATAACTGCATTCAAAGAATTTTTCCATTAGTTTTTAGAAGTGTACTTGGATGATTGGACAATATATAGTCTGCTGAAAGACCATGTAGAGGTGCTAAGGATAATGTTAAAAATATGCAGGCAATGCCAGATATCCCTGAACATTAATAAATGCATATTTGGGACACCTTTTGGATTTTTTGGGGGTCATATAGTATGCAAACAGGGTCCAATAGTGGATCCTTCAAAGATTGTAGTAATTGTGAATTTAACACCACCAAAATCAGTGTGATAGTTGAGAGACACATTGGGACATACATGTTATTAAATAAAATTTATAAAAGAGTATGCACATATCACTGCACCGATGGATAAACTGCTCAAGAAAGACATCATATTTTAGTGGGATGAGGACTTTCAGCAAGGGTTGGACACCTTGAAAGAGAATATGGTAACAACACCTATACTAGTATTCCAAGATTGGGAAAAGACATTTCATGTGCATGTAGATGCATCAACCATAGAACTAGGAGATATTTTGGCACAGCCTAGAGGAGGACAGTTAGAACATCCCATGGCATTTGCAAGCATGAAACTGTCAGACTTAGAGTAGAACTATAATACTACATAAAGAGAAGGTATGACAATGGTATATGCACTACAGAAGTTTAGGAACATTTTACTAGGCAAACATTTTAACATGTTCACAAACCATTCTTCCCTCAAGTACCTATTCGACAAGCCAGTGTTGGGCAGGAGAATCTGTAGATGATTATTTCTATTTCAATAATTTGACTTTGAAGTAATAGTCAAAATAGGGAAGTCGAATGCAGGGCCTAATTATTTATCAAGGGTCACTAATGGAGAGGAACCTAAAAACATAGACAACTTACCTAACACACAATTGTTTTTAATACCAATAGATGATGAATACTTTGTTGACATTATTGAATATTTGAGTATAGGGACTACATCATAGGAATTTAACACTGCGTAGAATAAAAATTTGGTTGTCAGAGCTGCAAACTATCAATTGATTGCAGGACACTTATAGAAAATGGGTGCAGACAACATTTTGAGGATTTCCTCAATATTATCCACATCCCCAAGATCCTCTACCTCTTCTTCATCGCTTTCTAATCCCTCTCTTCCAACTATGGCTCTCTTCTTGTTATTCATTTTATATTGGTAGGGTATTATGTTATGTGTCTTTCCATATTTTTCCATTATCTTATTTATCTGGTCCTCTTACATCATGATTGGGTCCATGGCCTCCTTTTTATTTCCCTTATCCATATCCTTGTCTATATATAAACCTCCAATCAATGCTTCCCCCCTTCCTCCATGCACACAGGGAATTTTAGTTGTCTGATTCCATGGTGATCACACCATTGTCATACAATAAAATCTTGATAGAAGTGTACAATGATCTGATGTACCTACATATGGGTCATTTTAGAAAATGATTCTTTGTTGTGGTGTAGGAATTCATGGTATCTACTAAAAATTTAGTGATAAACTGTGCAACAATAGAATCTAACAAAAAATCTATTATGCATGTAAATTTGTCATTAACTTGTTGTAACTATGCGATCTCCACAAGATTCCATTCCAGTTGTTTGATTCAATTTGTAGGGTGGTTTTCCTTTAACCTCAACAACTCCTCCTGCAAAAAATGTGGGAAATCATAGAAAAATACCTCATGCAAGACACTAAGCACGTATTTATGGAGATATTTGTGCAGTGTTAACTTAGTTTTTTTTTTCCTTCTCCGCAAAATCAAGTTCCTTTATTTTCAACCATATTTAAATATCCACCTTCCTTGAATTCCATGGATTGAACATTCCATTACATACTCTCATCCTTCATGTGTTTCTTCCATGGATCGTGTACAATTGACCCTATGCAATTCCACCCAGCAACGACAACATTTATTAGCTCTTATTTTATTTCTTCTTGGGATGACCTGGGTTATGATCTCAAACAGGTTTCCAACAAAACTACCAAAAACTATCATCCCTCTGGGTAAACCAGAAGGCAACGCTTCTCACATGGTGCAAAATGTAGTCTCACCTGAGATAGATTTTATGAGGGACTACAATACTCAAGTGTTTGTATTCTAGGAATGAGTGGTGATATGTGATTGGGTTATTTATCCCTTATGCATTATCCTTTTTAATCATTCAATTACTTATATGATTTATTTATCTTTTAACCTATGCATGCATGCTAATAAAGATAATATAACCATTCGTTCTTAATATAATGGTCAATAGAAAGTAAACATTCATTAACAATCACACATAACACAAGGTTTATTGTGGTTCACCCCCTCCTGGGGTTACATCCACAAATATTTGGCTTCTCTGCTCTTTCATTTATTTTGTTGCAAAATCTTTCATTGCACACATTACATCTTCAATAATAGAATCAATATTGATGGTAAGAACCCTATGTGAGGCAGACTATACCACACTAGGATCCTCATCATGTGACCCAATCCTCAAACACTACCTTACTCGATTCTTATACAAGACTTATTACAATCAAAAACCAAAAAAATTGTAATAATATACTCTCTCTTTTATGATCTCTAAATTGAATTGCCCTTTTCCCTAGACCTCCTAGGTCCTTATTTATACTATTTTATTGACTTATAGTCATTACAATCTTTTAAAAATCCCTAACCCTATCATGTTTAGGATTTTATACCTGTGCACCACATTGATTTTCCTCTTGCATGTTGTTTTTCCTTCTTTTCTTGCATGCTTCTTTCTTTCCACATGTTGCATGCGTTGCATGCGCTCCAAAATTAGGTATTTATTTCCAAAAGTAGGTCTTTCCCAAAATAGATCCTTCTCCAGAAATAGGCCTGTGCCAAAAATATAATTCCTTCTAAAAATAGGTTGTGACCAACAAATGACCCCCTTGGACATGATGGTCATGAAGAAAAATAAGTTGGTAGTAAAGGTTGTAGACTACCAACTAATTGGAGGAAACCTATACAAACTAGGAACAAACAAAATACTATGACACTGTGTAGTCGAGCATGAAACACTGACTATGTTGGAAGAAGCTCACGACAGGATAGAAGGAGGACATTATATAGGTAAATCCACTATGAAAAAGTTATTATGCGTAGGGTTATGGTGGCCTACACTCCAAAATTATGAAAAGGAATATTGTCAGACATGTGATGTTTGTCGGAGGATCATAAAACCCTCCAGAAGGGATGATATGCCATTGAACCCACAAGTTACATTACAAGTTTTTGATAAGTGGGATATCGACTTCATTGGACCAATTAACCCACTGGAAAGAAGATCAGGGGTGAGGTACATCATTATAGATAAAAAATATCTAACTCGATGGGTGAAAGCCTCTCTAGTTATAGATTCCATCGTAGAATATGCCACAGACTTTTTGTTTGAAAACATACTAACTCGATTTGGATGTCCTATAACATTGATGAGTGATCAAGAAACACACTTCATCAATAAAATCATAGCATCCTTGACCGAAGAATTCCAAATACCCCACCATAAGAGTACATCATACCACCCACAAGATATTGGCACAGTGGAAGCATTCATCAAAGTCATACAGAATGCAATAACAAAAATATGCAATGTGGGAAGGGATGACTCAGAATTAAGAATGCATGTTATATTATGGGAATACATGACAACCAAAAAAAAGTGAACAAGAAAAACACCTTTCTGGTTGGAATATGGACAGGAGGTAGTAATTCCTATGGAATTTATTGTACCAATCTTGTACATCACAGATATCATAGATCTGTTGGATTCAGGTGCCATACAAGTAACCACTATCACAAATGGTACAACTTGAGGAGGATATATTTTCTATAGGGTTCCATCAACCAATGAAAAATGAAAGGGAAAAAGAATGGCATGATAGACACATTAAGTTGGAAACATTCCAAGTAGGAAACTTGGTACTACTATATGATAACAAGTTTATGCAACACCTAGGGAAGTTTTTCATGCACTAGTTAGGACCATATGTGATCTAAGGGGTGAAAGAGGTAGGTGTTTCATAGTTGGAAACACTTAATGGAGTTTCTCTGAAAGGCAGGGTGAATGACAGTGGGTTAAAACTCTATCAATAGGTCCAACAAGTTTCACAATAGGAGGAATCATACAAGAAGTAAAACAAAAACGAGAACACGCACACCAGTAACTGCGATGGTATGGGAAACTGTGCTAACCAGGGAAACCCGACAAAAAAAATGGTCAAGTATATAGTAGTAATTGCACCATTCCACATGACGTGATAGTTGTCAAGTACAAAAAATATGGAAAGGATGGTTACATACGAATAAGGACAACAGACAAATAAGGACAAGCCATAAATAAACATTTATCACAATGCATACAACCGCCATAAGTCCAAGTCATAAAAGCTACAATAAAGACATGGAGTAAGAGAAAAACACCTCTAATATGCATGACTGCATGGAAGAACACAATAGAAATCTACTAATTTATTTGGAAATAAAACGACATTAATGAAAGCACCTATAACACTACAGATGAAGAAGACAGGTGAGAGGTGTGAATATTAGTGCACAACTGGAAACTAGGGCATAAAATCAATTAGGCTTTCCAAAAAGGGTCATTGTTACTTAGAAATTAGAAGAATAACTAAGACCACAACTCCAGTGTGAATTACAATGTTAGAACAACTTTCAGGTCATGGTTAACTACAAAGATGGTGCCACCCAAATCCAAAGGAGTAGCAACAAAAATACCAAGAAGGAGTCACACTAGACCTCTCGTAGCCAAACTAGAGATTGAGGAAACCCAAAGCACATCCTCATCAAAGTTGAGGTTCTCTCAGGACTACATATCATTGAGGAAGGGTGACACCCCACTAGTTACACTATAAAATAATCCATATTATACGTTGATGACCCCAGATAATCCATAGGTAGTCATAATCGACGAACACATGCTAGGTAATGTGCCTCATCCGAGATATGTTGACCATGACATTACTGACATGGATAAGTTCCCTGAACTTTAACCTCACAAATACCTGGAACTTCAACTAGATCCATGTACACAACAAAGCATACTATTGGTCAAGGTATGGTCTATAGGATTGTAGAAAGCAAGCCTTGTTAACTTGTTTGACATCCCATACTTTGTCTGCAACAACGAAGTCAATTCCTATGTCAAACTCCTCCTATATTGAATACATTGGGGGAACATGTGGCTAGATACGTTAATTTTTATTGATAAAGACTTGATATCATGACTCACTTTCCTTCCAACCTAGGGGAAAGACCATCCCATGTTATTTATATATAAGAATATATAAAGAGCACAGTTGGAGGACATGCAAGTGAATTTTTGCATGGTGACAGGGATGTGTGGCATGGATGTTCCAACTATATGTGAGCTCAAAGTTTGAATATGTAATACCCCTAGGATGAACCCCAAATTGTAAATGTAAATGTAAAAAATGCATATAAGTTGGTGAGTTGTTCATATAATTTTTCATGCACCTTTCATAGTATAGTGCACACATGTACTACGCACTAAAATGATGAAGTGTTCACATTCCAGGATACCACGTGCAACAAACTTAAGTGTGTGTTATTTTGAGGCCAGTGAGCCTTTGTGTATATGATGTGTTTTATAGGCTGGTTATGCAGTTTATTATAAGCCAAAAGGCTTATGTGATGATTAGGCCGAAGATCCTAGATGTTAAAGGCTAGTGAGCGTATTTTTGTATATGTCTCATCATTAATATAAAATAAATCATTGCGTGCAAAGCGACCACGATAAAAGAGTATGGGGGACTAAACTCCACTACTTAGGAAAAGGGTGGGGGGTAAAAGTTAAGGAAGAGGGCTAATCTAGGGAGCTTAATCCAAACAGGAATATTATATTAATATTCCTTAAATCATAAATTATGGAATATTATTTTATCCTAAGTTCTAAGGATGGGGACAAGTGGTCCAAAGTATCTCCCAACATGACAATTTTCAATTCGGGAACATGCATACATATAGTTTCGACTTAGTTCACTTTACCATCATTGATTCGTCCATTCAATGATTCCATCATCATTGACACACTCATTGAGCTCTCCTCCCTACCTCCTTGTACCTGTATTCGTACTTGAACCAGTACCATATTTTTACCCATACCTATTTTTGTACCTGGTTAGCTTGGGATCTGGACTGAAGAAGCAGGTTGTCATGCCCATGGGATACTGAAGAGGTGGGTTGTCAGGCCCTTGAGAAATTTCTCTCTAGGTGAGAGAATTTTTGGGAATTGATTTCCTAAAGGTGCTAAACTACAACTACAAGGCTCTGAGACTTCCTGTCTGGACTATTGCTAAAGCCTTGGAAGGGAAGTGGGATAGTTGAAGGACTATTAAGAAGATAAGGGGCAAACTTCCTAGGGTGGCACAGAAATGTGGGGAATGAGAGACTATAGGATGTTAGTTTGAGTTGGAATTTGTGACAGAGTCTTTCATCTTGTCTATGATACATCATCCTAGTTAGGAATCCCTTTACTCGGGTGGAGTTTAGTCCCATCTCGGGGGTGACCCACTGTTGAGAGTGATGAGTAGTGTGGTCTAAGGCTGGGAGGTTCTTGGAAGTTCTGCACATATTTGGTGATATTATTACCAAGATAAGTGTTAGTTGTGTGATAAATTCACTAGTACAAATGGGTGGATTATTCCACGAAATTTTTCCATGTTCCCATTATTTTCATTTTTATTTTAAATTGTGTGGAATTTTTGTCTCTATAGAAACAAACATTCATCGCTATAGAGACAATGATTGCATACCTAAAAATACATATGCTAACACACATGGCTTGCAATGACTAGTTGACTTTTTGTGGGTCAACTTAGGGATTTTTGTCGCTATATCGATGATAGTTGATCTATATATACCTGACTTTCAGAGACTTTGCAACACATCTTCTATAGTCGCAACATTGTTCATGGATTTTTTTTGAGTTGTTTATTTTTTCCGTCACCCACTGGTTGACCAAATCCAATTCTTGATCTACATAGCTTGGATTTTGAACTTGCAAGGTTAGTATTCTTTTTTATTTATGTACTCATTTAACTTGTAAATTTTTGTTCAAATGAAATTTCATGTAGCTTGTTTTTTCCTTGATAATATATTATATGTGCAGTACAATATTTCAAAATACTTATGTCATTGGTTTTTGGATCTAGTTAGTTTATTCTATGGAAATTCATGTGAAATGTTAAGAAAAATATTTTCTGGAGAAGTATTTTAAGAAGAGAGAAAATTACTCCATCAATAAGTCAATTCAAACATTAAAAACAGATGTCATTATATTCAATATAGATTAATTTCATGAGCCTACAATTCCTTATGTAAATTTAATCCTTATTACAAAACCACCAACTCATAACATCCTTACCATTTGAACTAATGTTTGAAATAGAAAGTCGAAAAAAAATCCTCTTAGGTCTAATCCTATCCCTTAGCGACCTTGTTAGCTCCCTAAATTTTGTGTTTCTATAATGTTGTGCCTATATATATTAATGTCACGTGTTTAGTCTAGTATTAGGTTAGGTTAGTCATATAACATTGTATTCTTATGTGATGTTGTTTCTCTCATTTTTTTATAATCACACACAATTCTAGATGTATTGATTAACTCTAGTTTGTAGTTGATGTAAGTTTTTTATAAATTGTTAAAAAGGAGTAACTAAAATACAAAAAATTCATGATGAAATCTACTAGTCATACAATGAAAAATGAAAACATGCCAAAGTGTCTTAGAAATTAAAATCGTGACCATTTTATGTAGCATAAAATTGTGACCATTTTATGTAGTTACAAATCAACAAGTCATAATTTAAACCAACCAAACCCAATTGTGGATGACAAGTGGATGACATCCTTTTTTTAGTGGTGAATTTCAAAGATTGACATTTTCTCTACAAAACAACTTAGAGTCTAGTGTATGGTGTCGAGTGATTCAAGTTTGAGAAATTTTGACCACTTTTGTTAAATGGTGTGTAATTATTTTCCATGGTGATTTCAGTACACACTACTCTAAAGTACAAATTCCTGCATATCGATCTTAATAGTTAATCAATAATAAATAAATAAAATCATGTCGAAATGTCTTAGAAGAAATAATTGTGAGGATTGTAGGTCACTGTAAATAAACATATCATAATCAAAAGGAGTATCTAAAATATAAAAAATTTGACAACTTACTGTTTGGTATGGTGTAGGTAAGACAATTACTTGTCAGTACAAATATTTGTCACTATGAATGAAAATGACAGGAAACTTGCTTGGTTAAGAGAGGAATTAGAGGCAAGGGGTGATGGAAAATGTTGTTTCCCTTGGTATGATTGTAGGGGCTTGCAAAGAAAAATACTTTTAAAAACAACAACTGAAATACATTGTAGGGAGAAGGGGCGTGCTGAAGGGGGTTATGAATATTGTTCCTTGGTAAGAGGATTCAATATTTAATGTATTATCTGTAATAGTCATCATGTCATGAATTTTAGTAATATTTCTTATCGATATTTTTATATTTTCTATACACACTAACTTCTCTACGTTGTTTTTAAATATATAGACGATGCCCCCAAAATGTTGACCTCCAGAGAGTTATTTTCCAAGTACTATCAGGAATTCTCCTTTACAAGGTGATGAACTTCGAGATCAGAATATTGGATTTGTTGATCAAGTTATTAATCATGATATGGATGGAGATAACATTAGTGATTCAAATCATAAGATGAGATACATAGATAGATCCAAGACACATTTCCTCCAATGGATGCAGAAAACCAAGATGATAGTCATGATGTTGATCCTATACTCAAGAAGTCACGTCAACCTCTTTATGAAGGCTCAACAACAAATACTTTATCTTCTATATTGTTGTTGGTGAACTTGAAGGTTTTGAATGGTTTATAAAACACACCCCTCACACAAATACTAAGGTATTTAATTTGTTAATTATTTATGCATGCATGTTCACAAATACTCAAAAGGTTCAAATTTTTCCTATATTGCTATTGTTTTTTAGTTTGTAAATTAGTATGGATGCGATATTGATGATTAATATTGTTTACATTAACTTATTGTTTTGAATTTTGTAGATTGTTAGGTGAATTTCTATTACCGATGTCAAATATTTGTCCACGCACATATCAAGAAATATCTATGATTATGAAAGCAAATGGAATGGAGTAATAGGCTATTAATGCATGTCCTAATGATCATATCATATACTATGGACAATATTCATTAGAAAATGAATTCCCACAACGTCAAATAAGTAGATATTGAACCGATAAAGCATCACACAAGGTTCCTGGAAAAGTTCTTTGTTATATTATGATAATTCCTTGTTTCCAACGGTTTTTCAGGTGCCAAAGTATAGCATGGTTTATGGGTTTTCATGCAAAGAAAAAAAGTCGAGACAATGTTCTTTGAATGCCTGCACATGGTTCTGCATTGAAGTACATTGAAGAAAAGTGGCCAATTTTTAAAGAAGAACCTCGTAATGTTAGACTTTCGTTGGCAGCTGACGGTGTCAATCCATTTGGAGAGCTTCATTCTACATACTCAATGTGTCATGTTTTTTTTATAAACAATAACCTTTCTCCTTGGATGTCGATCAAGAGAGAGCACACAATGTTGGCAATGATTGTTCCAGGTATTTAATTATCTTTTATTTTCTTTAAAGTATGACAAAATATTTCATTTCTTTGCTTCGTGCATGGTAATTATCTCTTTTATATATAATGACATCTAGATAAGTATAATTAATCATGTATTATGTTGAACCAATTAGGTAAGTACTAGGTTAAATATATGAACATATATATTGAGCCTCTTATTTATGAGTTGTTGAAGTTATGGGTTGGAGTAACCATGCATAACATTTCTAGACCAATAGGGAAAAAACGATTTCAATTCCAAGGAATACTATCATGGAAAATTCATGATGCTCCCGGGTTAACACATTTGTTAAGTACCTATACCATATATGCAAATATACTTCAATAATACCAAGAATAAACCATAAAATATTCACCATAACATGAACACAAGAAATAGAGAAAACCCTTGAGGTAGGGTAACACCATATATTAATCCTTATGGAAGGATAAAACTCCTCAAGCAATCCTTGCTTGTACAATCA
>JZKD02S1729292.1:555779-603396 GCA_000966675.3 Picea glauca
CCAGGGGGTGGAAGTATCACTTGAAATTATGTTGGTAAATTAAAAGTATCAAATGATTTTAATTAATTCTATGCAACTAGAGAAGGAGGGATATGTGCATCCCTACAATATGATAAGATATTGGATATGCAATCGAAGTTTAATATAGTTGGAAGGTAGTGGATAAGGGTGGAAGAAAAATCGAATACTAAAGTATTCAGTCCAGAAAGAGATGAAGTAGTTCAATCCGAAAAATAAATGGATGTTGAAGATCCAAAGTCTATAAGACAACATGATTAGAATTATAATTCATCCAAGTATGAGTTGGAATAGATGGATCCAAGAAGTAAATAAAAGATGAAGGTTGATATCAGTTTAGTATTTGGACAGAAAAGAAAAAGCATCCAAGAGTGATTTGGATAGAAAGTGCTCAGATCAGAAATAATCATGCACAATGGTTACAGTGATGAGCACATGAATATTCGGGAATTCAAAAGAATGGAAGACTTTTGGGATAAACAAAGAAACATGATATAGGGAGAAAGAGGTTGATGCAATTACTGTAGAAACAATTATTTTATGACTTGTTGGGATAGCCATAAAGTGTGAATTCTTGCATGTTTGCAAGTGTTGCTGATAATGTTGTTGCATATGGAAGGAAGCAACAAAAGGCCGAAATGTTGATTATAAGACTGACAGAGAGGCATGAGAAATTCTACTGTCATCAGATAATTAGGTAGCATTAAATGTGTTTAATGGAATCCATGCAGGTAAGTATTCCTCTTTTGAAATTATATTTCATAATTTCCAAAGGGAAATTTGGGTAAGGATTTCCCCAAATTAAATTTTTATAATACACAATATGGTATTGTTTAGGTGCATTAACATGAATAAGTTACCCCTAGATGTGGTAAAGGATAGAGGTTTGTTATGGTTATCAAATATTTTTATCTTTTGAATGCACACACTAACAAAGTAGCATGTCACGTTAATTTGGTTATGAGGTAAGAACCAAAGAAACTAAATATAATAACTTGGTATAGGAATGATGCTAGAAAGCTAGTCATGTATGAGACCAGAACATGGTTGGATATGGAAAGGTATCATTAGAGAAAGGTTACGTACCACACAAATACCCAACAAGCTTCCTACCTTTAAATAAAACTTGGACTGCAACCTTTTTTCTAACACTAATAAACACTACATAATTGTATTATTGATGTAGTGTTTGGATCGAAAAGGAAGGCATCCAAGTAATTGTGAAGACAATGGGAAGTGTGTGGAGATGTGTCAATACATTGGCTAGATTTCCAATTTATGGATGGTGAGATACATGACTTAGATAACTATCATTCTAAAAATCAATGAAAAGGTGGATTGAATAAATAGGCATTGAGAGTTGCACTCATTCCTAGTAAGTGTCAGAGTTGCACTCATACATGATGGAATTGTATACTAAAATACATTTCATTGAATGCATTTTGTGAGTGCATGTATATATGTTTTTGCATGGAAATAATTATACTAATGGCTGAAATGTTTCTAACTCATGAAGTTGAGAACATTTTAGGAACTGTTAAAACATCGCAATAGGAAAGTTTCAAGCTAGGTAGTCACAAGAATATAGACTACAGAAAATTTTATGTTCGAAAAATTGAAATAATAAACTTACATGTTATTAATTATGAACATGCATATGCATAGAATGATGAGTCATTCTATTTTGTTAAATTGTTTGGTAATTTTGATTGAATTGTTAGGTGAAGGAAATTCTAAGATCATTGCATAAAGTTTTTGTACATGTTGTAATTGAATTATGATGTACATGAAATATTGATAATTTGTTGCCTGTATGTAAGATGAAGCATTGTAGGAAAAATGGTATGCAGTTTTGTGCCTCTGGAAAACCACAAGGAATGTTGCATTCCTAATATGGAAACAACTAAGAGGAATTATGAAATAGAATTTCATGTTTTGGGGAAAAGTCAAATTCCCTTTTGAACTAAGTTTGAGTTCCTAAATGAATTATTTTATGTTCTCTCATGATAACTGCTTGTGTGTAATGCAGATGAGATGATATTGATTAAAGTTGGAATGTTGATTACAAAAAATAGCTTGGGGAAAGATGATGATTGGAAACAATAGATCTTACCCTGTGGATCCTTGGTGGATCTGGGTGTGTGTACACTTCTCTCGAGTTACCTTAGAGAAGGTTGGAGCCCTGTATGGATAAGTGTGAGGATAGGTTCCCTGGTATGGGGCCTGAAGGGTACCTAGAGACCTATGAGAGAATTTGGAACTCTTAGAGCCACGGTACTCTAAGACTTCCTATCTGACCTATGTTAGAGCCTTGGAAGGGAAGTTGAGTAGTCGATGAACTATTGGACACTAAAGGTGCATACTACCTTGGGTTGTATAGGCATGTGGGAAAGAGAGACCATTGGTTGGAGTGTTGTTGAGGTTTGGTACCTTGGCCTAGATTATGTTGATGTTGATTGTGGGTCATGGTTATCTTGGCAAGCCATTGCCCTAATGGATTCATAGCATACGTCGCTAAGATTTGATCAACAATGAGATCTAAGGCTGGGTGGAACGTCGTGGATCTACAACCAGTTTTTGCTTCAATGAGGTTTAATTGAACCATGTAATAAGGAACAATGAGTTGAATTATTTTCCTAAAGAAAATCTATGGAATAGAGCAATTGACTTCTAGTTGCAGTATGAATAAAAGAATTGGTGCTGGAAAGTAGATCCCCATATGGATAACAAGCTTCCAATAGATAAATCTTGGATATTTTTAAAGAATTTGAATGGTACATGGTATATAATGAATGAGGACAGTGCATAAATAAGGGGACGGGATTGTAATACCCCTAGGATGAACCCCAAATTGTAAATGTAAATGTAAAAAATGCATATAAGTTGGTGATGTATTGATATAATTTTGCATTAACCTTCCATAGTATAGTGTGCACGTGTATTGTGCACTAAAATGATGAAGTGTGCACATTCCAGGATACCATGCACAACAAACATAAGTGAGCACGATGTTTAGGCCAAAGAGCCTTTCTGTATAAGTTGTGTTTTATAGGCTGGTGAGCCAATTTATTACAATCCAAAAGGCTTATGTGATTATTAGGATGGAGAGCCTAGATGTTAAAGGTCAGTGAGCCTATTTTTGTATATGTCTCATCATTAATATAAAATACATTGTTGCACGTAGACCGACCATGGTAAAAGAGTATGGGGGACTAAAATCCACTAGTTATGGAAAGGGTGAGGGATAAAAGTTAAGGAAGAGGGCTAATCTAGAGAGATTAAGCCAAAAATGAATATTATATTAATATTCCTTAAAGTATGGAAAATTATTTTATCCTAAGTTCTAAGGATGGGGACAAGTGGGACAAAGTAGCTCCCAACATGACAAGTGTCAAGTTGGGAACATGCATACATATATTTTGGACTTATTCCATTTTCCCATCACTCAGTCATCCACTCAATGATTCCATCATCATTGACACACTCATTGAGCGCCCCCATGTACCTGTATTTGTACTTGAACCAATACCATATATGTACCCATACCTGCTTTTGTACCTGGTTAGCTTGGGAGATGGACTAAAGAATCGAGTTATCATGCCCATGAGCTACTGAAGAGGCAGGTTTCCATGCCCATGAGAAATTTCTCTCTGGGTGAGATAATTTTTGGGAATTGATTTCCTAAAGGTGCTAAACTACAACTACAAGGCTCTAAGACTTCCTGTCTGGCCTATTATTGAAGCTCTAGAAGGGAAGTGGGACAAACAAAGGACTATTGAGAAGAGAAGAGGCACACTTCTTGGGTTGGGACAGACATGTGGGGAATGAGAGACTATAGGATATTATTTTGAGATGGCACATGTGACAGAGTCTTTCCTGTTGTCTATGATACAACATCCTGGTTAGGAATCCCTTTACTTGGGTGGAGTTTAGTCCCATCTTGGGGGTGACCCACTCCTGAGAGTGATGAGCAATGTGTTCTAAGTCTGGGAGGTTCATGGAAGGTATGCACGCAGTTGGTGATATTCATACCAAGATAAGCGTCAATTGTATGATAAATTACATGTTGCATTATTATTTATGTGTTTATTTTTATGGACGGTTTATAACTGTCTTTATATTTATGGTATTTCCTGTATATGTTTCATTTATATGTTTATTTTTATTTAAATATGAATCTGTTCATTTACGAAATGTATTTTTATGTTTACTTTTTATATATTAAGTTTTGCAATAGTTCTGTGTGTATATGTTTTAATTGCATGCAGTTCAAAAAATTTGTGTGGCATAGCTCAGTTGGATGTTGGGGATGTTACAGTATGGTATCATAGAATGAATGTGTTTTCTGGAGTAGCATGGCCCGACCTAGGTGAACAGGGATGTTACAGAATAGCCACACAAATTCTAGCATGCAAACTGCTATGGAAATGCAGGAAAGACAAAGTCTCGGCATGGGTAATAGTGCTCATAGAGAAATGTGTAGAAG
Organism: Picea glauca; assembly: GCA_000966675.3. NCBI lineage: Eukaryota > Viridiplantae > Streptophyta > Pinopsida > Pinales > Pinaceae > Picea > Picea glauca. The sequence goes on from JZKD02S1729292.1 coordinate 560,284, forward strand.
GAACTACTATGAGATCGAACATTTTCTTACTGAACCAATTCCTACTAAACTACATTGAAGCCCAAGATAAGCATATGGATTTTTACTACCCTTGGCTCCTAATATTGGCTCCTAATATTGATTCACTTTATAGCATGGGAAGAGCAGGAGGAAGCACAGTTCCTAGGGCAGAGGGGGAAGTCGGGCGTCACAGAAAAATACCAAACTTTTTGGTTCTCAACAAAAAAAGGAGCCATATGGACAACAACACATAATTCTTTCTCTATGGTGAAAGAATTCAACTTATTATCCAAAACGCACCATGCATGTCGCCAAAACTGGTGGAGGCATATGGCCCAATCACATAATTTCGTGCAGATAGACATCATATGTACATTAAATCCAAGAAGGATCTAAGGAAGAAATGGGTCCAAATGAAATAAAAGATAACTGAGGAAGAAATCCAACTAGTCATGAAATATTAGGAACTAGACTAGAAAGTACCAGCAGAAGGGGATGCGACTGTGAAAGGGGGAAACAGTGAAGTGACACAACACACATATGTAGAAATGAACCCTCCAAGAAATCACATAGAGGGAACCTATCAAGGAAATGATATAAAGGACACACCAGGGACAAGGCTATTAGATAAACCTCCACAACCCTTAACTCAAACAAGAATGAAATGGTCAGACTAGAGCACGGGGTCATCCACATAGAAGAAGAAAAATTCTCAATGTCAAAAGTCATCTACGCACTAAAATATGATGACATGGATCGAATTGGATATAGACTAAGCGATGCTGGGGAAGAATTCCTCGAAGAAACAAAAAAGCAATAATAAGCACTTCAAATGAAGTTGAACGACCAATACTCGAGACTACAATAGTTAATGAAGACAATATGATTAGCACCGGTGCCAAGAGCAGGAACAAACCAACAAGGAATAGTGGAGGAAGAACGGACTAGGGTATAAACATAGTTGATAGTAGAAAATAGACTAATCAATATCCTATTACAGACAGTCAGGTTACCAGACCCTGAAGTATAGGAGAATATGTAAGAACTAAGTCATGTGGAACTCATTATCTCCTAGATTCCAATGGAATTATTATAGATATTTCACATAGTGATCACACAGGAACTCTGTTGTCAGGTAGACACAAAATTCAGTGAGTTGGACAAAGAAGAAGCTGAGAAGAAGGAACTGTAGAGACAATACACCACTGCGCTACAGGAAAAGTGTGTAGTATAACAATGAGTGGAACTCATAGAAAAGGAGAAGAGTGAAGCAGAGGGATAGGTAGAGAAATATATGATAGAGAAGAGTGAAGTAGAAGGAAAGGCCAAGAAATCCTCAAACAACAAAGTTGAGGCTGAAACAAAGGCAACCAAACCCTTGAAGGAGAAGGAAGAAGTCAACCAGATAGTGCAGGAAATCCACAAAAACATCCAAATATTATACACGCCAGCCCTAGAAGTATCGATGGTGGTAGAGGCCATGGTCGAGGAACAAGTCATAAATCCAGGGCCTTCGCAAGAATATTAGGGAGTTGGAAGTGTGTGAAAAAATAGGGACACCACCGGAAGAAAGAGAACAAAGGCAATGAATTGCACAAACAACAGTGGTGAAGATCAAAAGCTTAGAACAAGAATGTTTAAAGATATGCAATGAAGGAACATGCATGTGGACAAAGATGATGAACAACCCAAACATGAAATATATAGAGGAGAAAATATGTATTTCACAGGAACAAGAAACTCAGGCCACTGACCACGAAAATACTCTCCTACAACCTGAAATAATATTGACACTCTTGGCTAACAAGAAACTATACCTTGTAGTGGAACAACTAAAGGAAGAACAATGAAATATCACACAAGATTTGGCCAAGACAAGAAGAATCTCTCAGGGTACTAGAAGAACTAGCTACCGCACAAACTAGAACCACATTAGTAGTGCAAGACACTGAGGAGAAACTAACTACCTTGAAAACACAAATGATGGAGGAAATTGTGAAGAAGGAAGCCAAAATCACAACAGCAGACAACGAAGGACAACCTCCAAAAATTCATTGAGGCATGAAAGAGCATGACAAAACTGGCCTAAGTTTCTTCGGACGAGCAACAAGTGAGTGTTGGGGGCCTGTTGGGAAGGTATTTTTGAACAGAAAAAAAATGAGAAGATACAAGGTACATAGAGAATGCGCAATATCAAGAAGATCAATAGGATCAAGAAAGAAGAGAGAGGAAAAAGAAGAATATGGGGGATAGGAAGAAACAACTAGTGAAAAAACTAGGAAAACTAGTCGAGCATGAGTTGTATCCATCTCATAATGAGTTGTCACCAGTCTAACATGACTGATATCCAACGCATTATGAGTTGGCAAGAAAACATGAGAAAAAGAGCCTAAATATGTAAAATATAAAACAAGTTTGAGTAAGCAGAGAGAAGAGGCGAAGAAAAAGAATTAGAGGAATGTTTAGTAGTTGTTGTGACTATAGAATGTTTTGTGTGTAATGAATCCATGAATGTAAGAAAAGTAATGTACATTGAAGATCTATTGTAGTGCAAAGCGTAAGTAGAATGCCTTAACTTTAATAAAGAAGAAAATGTTTTGTGGATGTAGCCTAGGAGGGGGTGAACCACAGTAATTCTATGTCTAATTATGTTTTTGAATGGTTAATTCATGTATGTAAAATATTATTTCCTACTTTTTCTATGGATGAATGATTATTTGTGCTGATATTATTGATATATTCGTAAGCAATAACTTTAGTTGTATGTTTAACCACTAAACAATAAGAATCTAGATGGATATGCATATAGAATTAAGTAACCAGGTCAATTTAACTAGGATCTAGTGCACAAAAGGATATTGTAGGTATGACAGAGCGTGTCTCCCTTATTTTGCTCACCGCTATAGAAACTTGGTTCATGTAGTCTCCATAAAGATACCTCAGGTGAGACTTCGTTGCTTGCAGGTGATGTCGAAAGGGCCGATATCTATAGGAGTTTTTTGGAATAATTACCTTGAACCTAGGGTGTTGAACCTTCCGACGCATGCACCAACAAGTGACCTCTCTCTATTTCTGTTATATTTTTTATAATTGACCGGTATTCATTGGAACTTATTTTAAAACCTATCGATACCTCTTTGATCAACTGAAAATATCAAGGTGACCCAAATTTCAGTAATTGGAGATAAATCACCAGTTGGTTTATCTTATCCCATGTCTAATTTCATGTTACCTATTCTTCTTCCATTTGCTCTATAACATCCCCAACATCCAACTAGGCTATTCCATGTAAAAAATTTGGAACTGTATACAAATTAAAACATATACACACAGAAAATATTGCAGAACTTTATACACACACACACACACACACACACACACACACACACATATATAACTTAAAACACACAAATACATTCTGCAAATGCACAGATTCATACAGAACAATAATAAAAAGACACATGCAGCACACATAGAAAAAAATCATAAAAATAAAAGCATAAATAATAATGTTGCATGTAATTTAACACACAATAAACACTTATCTTGGTAACAATATCACCAACTGCGTGTATACCTTCCATGAACCTCCCAGCCTTAGACCATGTTGCTTATCACTCTCAGCAGTGGGTCAGCCCTGAGCTGGGACTAAAATCCACTTGGGTAAAGGGATTCCTAACCAGGCTGATGTATCTCAAACAACAGGAAAGACTTTGTCATAAGTGACAACTCAAACTAAGATCCTACAACCCCTCATTCCCCACATGCCTATCCTACCCCAGAAAGTGTGCCCCTTATCTACTCAATAGTCCTTCGAATCCCCCACTTCCTTTCTGAGCTTTAGCAACAAACCAGACAGGAAGTCTCAAATCCCTGTAGTTCCAATTTGACACCTTCGAGAATTCAATTCCCAACAATTCTCTCACCTCGAGAGAATTTCTCACGGTCCTGACAACTCGCCTATTAAGTCTAGCTCCTAAGATAACTATGTACAATTATAGGTACGAGTACATATATAGGTACAGGTACGAGTGCAGATATAGGTACAAGAAGGTACAAAGGACAATTGAATGAGTGACTAAATGATGATGGAATTAATGGGAAAATGAACTAAGTCCAAACTATATGTATGCATGTTCCCAAATTGACACTTGTCATTTTGAGAGTTACTTTGGCCCACTTGTCCCCATCCTTAGAACTTAGGATAAAATAATTATCCATACTTTAAGGAATATTAATATAATATTCATTTTTTTATTAATATCCCTATCTTAGCCCCCTATCCTTAAGTTTCATCCCCCCCCTAACTAGTGGAGTTTAGTCCCCATACTCTTTTATCATGGCCGGTCTACACACAACGAAGTATTATATTAATGATAAGACATATACAAAGATAAGCTCACTAGCCTTTAGCATCTAGGCTCTCTGGCCTAATTCAACACATAAGACTCCTAGATTATAATAACTAGCTCACGAACCTATAAAAGACAACATATGCACAAAGGCTCCTTGGCCTCAAAATCATGCACACTTAAGTTTGTTGTGTGTGGTATCCTGGAATGTGCAGACTTCCTCATTTTAGTGCACAGTACATGTGTGCACTATACCATGAAATGTGCACGAAAAAATGATATCAAACAACTCACCAGCTTAAGTACATTTTCTTTTACATTTACAATTGGGGTTTGGCCTAGGGGTATTACACGCTCCCTTAGTTCTCCTACAATATTGGAAAAATATGTTGAATGCAATTTTTAGATGTTGTCATCTATCAAAATATCTATATTATTATCTTCATCTCCCTTTTCTTTCAGAACTTCCGTTATAAATTCCACTTGACCCATAGCATGAGCATCATTTTCACTCTATTGGAGTACTTCCTTATGCATTATCCCTAATAATATGGATTCCTCTTGAATTTCCACTACCTTCCTTTTAAGATTATATTATATTGAAAAATGTTTATCATGTTCTTATCAAAGTTTCTTGAATAAATTAGTATCTCCTTTGGCCTCTTTGTAATATTGGACCTGGTGCTGAAGAGAGGATACTTCCTCTCTAGATTCTTCTAATTCTCTTTATTCTTCTATAGAGTCATCTAATGAAGCATGCTTTATTCCCATTCATATTGAATAAATATCACTCCTCTTGTTCTTATTTATATTAAGAACAACCTCCTATGAGGTACATGATACACCAAAGTCCAATGTGGTGTTCCACTTCCACTGAGTCCTTTTGATAATGGATTTCATTTTCCTGCCATATGTGAAAAATTCAAGATCAACTAGTTCATCAAGTGGTTAGGGTACAAATTGGCCCCCCCGTGAAAATATATTCTACATACTACTAGGAGTGTGAAAATGTTCAATTGTGGACTCTCAAATATTCCTTTTGGGTTGAGAATCTTGATTTTTTTTAGTCATATGACCGTATTGAGGCTCCTTTTCTTCATGCGTTTTCTGGGTTTGATCAACGATATGATATTTTTGAGCCTTAAAATATGGTTGATCTTAATGTGGAATTTGGTCTTGTGTTGAGGATTTCTCCACTTATTTCTAATTATGAATTGTTGAATAATCAATATCCCCATCCTTATTTCTTTCTTTTGTTAATCGAGTTTGTTCAAGATTCTAAGCATCTATAATTCCCTCTAGGTCCTTGGGATAAAAGACCTTGTTAGTTGAGATATTAGTGTGATTTTTGCAATGTTCATCAACTGATCCTTTGGTTCTTCCTTCCTAATTTTGAGTATCTTATACAGTGTCACCAATATTATCTCTTGTAGCCTTTTCTTCCTTTAAGTCTTGAGAAATCTTGTTTTTTTCAAGCAAATTTTCTTGTTCCATTTCAATATTCTCTTCTTTTTCTCTATTTTTCCTATCAATATTTTCCTTTGCATTATGTTCCTCTTGATCTTTCCTTTGCTACTCAACTAACTCTTCATCTACCCTCTTATACTCTTCCAAGTCTTGCTTAGCATATTCTTCCTATTCTCTTCTTATTTATTTGAACATATGTTTATTTTTGTTCTCTTTCGCATCCTCAATCCTTTTTTTGGCCAACAAATCCTATGAAACATCTTATTATTATTTCTTATTTAGTTCTTCCTCTACCTTTTTCTGTTGCTTCAGTTCTTTGAGAATTATTTGATGTTCAACTATCATGGCCTATTTCTCTCGCTCTACATTCAACCTTTATTGTTTTATTTTCTTGGCCTATTCATCCTATTTGTTTGATGTATCCCCTTGATTTATGATATTTATATTCTCCTATAATGTCAAGGATGCAAAAAAATTCCCATTTGGATGATACTTCATTTTTTCCACTTCCTTCCAATCTTGTGCATTTTTTGTAAACAATGTGTCCTACCACTTCTTGTGTGTGTAAGTCCAGCTAATCGATACTTTCTTAGAATTCTTAAGAACTAAGCCTTTAGGATAAAAAAAATTTAAGTTTCTAGTCATGAACTTGTCTTCCAACTAGCTTTGAACTTCTTGTTTAGCATGCTTAGTATCCCTCACAATATAATATCATATCTCAATGTTGTAAGGGATAAACATTGTTTTCTTATCTTTTAATAATCTGGTATTGAAACCTTACATGATATATTGATAACAAATTCCTCAACCAAAATCCTATCAGGGACATAGGAAAGTAGAAGATTTGTTAGGTAGGAGGCCCCATATATCCTAAGGTACATGTTCTTTTCCTCTAAACACCAATTACCAATATAAGAAAGGTCTTTATTAACCTATTTTAATATTTGAGGGAAATATTACCTAAAGATGATATTTTACAGGTGTTGTAAAAATAATTCACATATCTAGTAATATGATCTCTTATAATTTTTTCCCATAAAATATTGAAATATACATGTATCGGTGGTTCAAATTGTTTTTAGTTAAGTGATAATCTAGGGAATATATTGTAAGCACATAATGCATCAAGAAAGAAAGAAACCATACGAAATGATGAAAAAACACATGTTTTAGGTTTCTGAGCTTATCCAATTTTGATGTTGAGTTGTTTTTATATAATATCCCCCCAGTTGAATTTCCTCCCCCACATAGAAACAACATAGGAAAGAGGCATCCAAGATTCAAAAAATTGTGAACAATATTTCTCTCCATACAAACTACACAATACAATCATCAAGTACATGTATGCTTCTCGTATATTGGTGATGGGGTATCACCCTGATGACCTATTCATGAATTTTTTGTCTTCCTTCCACCAATTTCCTAAAATTATACTGGTGTCATATTTTTGGTAGAAATATACTAAAAATTCATTATTGATGGTTTCCTCTAGTTCTTGGAACTTATAATACATGCAGAAATTTTGCAGTAGGAAAGACCCAATACATTTTGTTTGTCATTATTGATCATGAAACAATTTCAATCTATGTGATTTATGACCCATTCAACTAATTTTGTACAGGGAAAGATAGATTCCCTAGATATGGTTTAATGCAACCTACATTGCAAGATAAGTTGGAATATTGGGTCATCTACCTTTCTATATTTTGGGTTTCTATGGGGGGTTGAATCTAGATACTCATGTTCTTTAAACTTAATAAAAAATCCATCTTTGGTTTCTTAGGCGATATTTGATTAAACATCCTTCTGGGAGGAATTTTAGTCATGTCACAAAAATTTCAGAAGCATGAGTAGTAGTTTATCTTATAGAAATAGTTAAGTCAGGGAGAAGAGAAAAACATGTGAATCATATCGTCCCATGTGACCAATTGAAACCATTAACGAATGGGATGGGTATTTCTTACCTGAAATAGAGACATATATTTTTTTGTAACACAAGTTAAGCTCACTCCTCAATATCATCGAATGAATGAGCAGGCGGTGCAGAGATAGAATTTTGAGTGAATAAAATGAAATCCTCCCATTTGAATGCTTTCCATTTATGGTAGATACAAGAATAAGAGTAATGTATTTATAATGTGGGACTAATATTTCATGAATTCAACTAAGTTAAATTCTCCCTATACATTTATAAATCCATTAATGGTTGATTTAATGTAGGGTAGTGTTATTAGGGATTGTTCAAAGTGTTTTTTTGACATGCTTTATCATGTATATTAGTATCAACATAACCATAGGTCTCATGAATTGGAAATATAAAAAACCTGACTCTCGATTATCATCATTGACAGAGAAACTTACTTTCTAGCACAATTATAAAAAATTTTAACTTTTTCGTACAAGATAATAACATGATAGGTGATGTGGAAGACTAACATGGCATGATTATGTGGTGAATATGAACCATGGTAAGTGACATGGAAAGTACGAGATGTGATGTGGAAAGTTGATGTTCTAGGTTATGTGGAAAAATGATGTGGAAATTGACATGGATCTTGTATGGTCTCCAACATGGGTATAGTTCATGTTGGATATTTCAATAGTCGGGATGCATCCTTGCTTCTGATCTAATGACTAGTATTCACCCTTTGGAAAAAGGGCTCATCAGAATTGACAGTGAGACTTAAACTATTCAAACTCAAAACCTGTATAATACATTCCAACATCAATGACCCATCAGATATTGGTATAAAGTGTGACAATTAGTACTTATGATTTCAATGAATATTGTCAACACTCAATGGATTTATTGGTGATCGACGAAAAATGTTAACATTGCTATGAAATAGTTGTTCAAATTTTCCCATCGTTGATATTTCATTGGTGACTTTTAAAGACTAGAATCAGGTTTAGGAGTTTAGTTATGTTGATTCATTCCCTTTTTCCCCAATATTGATGGTCTCATCAATACTTTTTGAATACCTTTCTCTTCATGCCTCCTTTAAATGATTTATTTTCTTTTGTTTTTTATGGAAACATGAGAGTTATTTTTTAGTTTCTCCTAATTTTTGGATATGTTTATGGGCATGAGTGACACACCATCATCTGGAAGGATAGATCTGGCCTGGGGTTGTCTAATTAACCCAAGCTGTTTGGTTTGATCTATCCTGATGGGTTTAATGGCTATGTTAGACAACTAAGGTCCTAAAACAAATAAAATAAATAAATTATTATAAAGTGACAACTACAATACTATGTATACAAATCTAGTTATTTACAAATGCTAAATAGAGACATAAATATGAACATGTGATTATAAAAATTATATTTACAGATTGCAAGTTTAGGAGGATGCCTTGCGAAATCAATGTTTTTGTACTTGTCTACAAAGTAGATAAATAAAGAACATATTTTTATATTTTCTGTTTAATAAATTAAAATCTAAAAACTCAAAATATACTAATAAAACATAATCTGAAACATGAATAGAATGATAGTCACAAACATTTTAAACTGTCTCATTTCACTAATACACTAATAATGGAAAATGAATGCAAACAACACTAACCTGAGATTAATCTCATAACGTTCCTATATCCATGTGCAATCCAAACTTCTGGTTATCTTGCCTATGAGAGAAACTTGAAACAAGCTTATGCTAACATCTCCTGAGTAAACTCAAGCGTGTCTTCAAGGACAAGGATATAAGAACATAAAAATAAACATATAGAACTAGTGACCATATGATGATGAATATTTACAGTAAAAGAAATTTTAATGTGAAGCATTCATATGACAGATTGAATCAACATCATGTATAAATAACTAATATCAAAGTGAAATAGTGATCACAAATATAATACATATCAAACAACAAATTATAGACAAACTTTAATGCGCTGAATAAAATGAAACAATATATGCTATGGAGGATAAAGCTATGTAACATATTAACATCCCATAATATAAAAGGAAAAACATAAATGGAACAATGTCACGCTGATCTAAAGCCAAAATCTGAACAACTTGTCCATTCAGTTATGAGAGTTACATGCCCATACTCTGTTTCAAGAAAATATGTCTTTCACTAACAAAGTGAATAGTATTTAAAGTAACCTGGGATCCAAATACTCATATCTTATAAGATAGATTTGTATACCCCAAAATCAAGTAATATTACAAAAATAGTGGATTTAAAACCACTCATAACAGAGTTGGTTTATTCAAAAATTAAATCAATGTTTTTATAAAACACAAAGAAGGAAAACTACTAATCATTTAGGCATATGATTGAAAATATTTCTTCCAAATAATCATCAGCAAAATCTCCCATTTCCTGAGAAAAGAAAAATCAATTTGATAAATTAGAATTTTTTTTACTAATAACTAATTTTTTATTATAAAAGACTTGGCTACATAATCGAAGATTCTGTAGCCAGTCTTAATTTTAATAAATGAATTCAAACTTCAAATCTACTTATTTTGAATTAGATAATAGAAATAAAAACAAAAGGAAAATAAGATTGTTTTACCATTAAAAGTTAACTAAAGAGGGGTCAGAGAGTTCAAAGTTTATTATTTCCTTGACACTGGTCGCATTCTTGATGACTTCGTTTCTAGATTTCTTGATACATTTAGTCTCCCTCTCTGCATGCACATTGAAATCAAGGTGTTCTTGCCTCAAAAAATCATTCTGAGCAGTAAGAGTTTTAATTCAAGCCTATAAGAGAGGAATGCAAGTGTAATAATGCTCGACCCAATGGAAACAACCATCACATTATACAGGGGAGATGGTGGATCGATGAAGGGAATAATCAACCAAGGGTGCATCAGTCTTACCGGCTATTTTCTTCAGATCTTTCCTAATACCGAAGAACCCTTATCTACCTTTCAGGCATGGTGGAAAATTTGTCACGAAATCATAAGGTTCAGTAGGAATAATAACTTCCCTCCTGAAATCCTGAAATTATAGATCTTCACGAACTATAAAATCCTCTATCTCAGGGTCTAAACCCTGATCAATCTTGATCACATCGATCGACCTTAGATGAGTATCATTTCAGTTCCTTAATTTCCTAGAGATCAGGTGACCTTCTTTCTTGTTCTTGAAACCCAAATCTATGCAGTCTTGTTTTGTTCCTTCGCAAAGCTTATTGGCATCAGACTTAATGATAATGTTCAGGCTAGCATCATTCACATGCACAATAGGTTCATTTGCATTCAATTTATTAGTATCTTTCTCAGGAAAACTTGTAGGTGGGAACTTACACAGTGTCCCTTCATCTAGAGGGTTTTTGTTAGTAAAATTTGTTCCATTAATTGAATTACTGAACTGGTTTTTAACCATTGGTTTGTCTAAGTTAGGGTTTACTGTTAAAAGATGGTTTGTTGTTGGATCATCCTGGATGAAACCATTCCTCATTAAAAATACCTCGCAATTGACACCTATGGTTGACAAATGATGCATCAACAATATTTTAACCAACCCATGATGGAACAGGCTCGAGTTGACACTATGTCGCTTGTATCGTTTCGACATATTATAGAGACTCATCGATAAGAAAAATGGTATATCTATATCAAAATCAATGAAATTCATGAAAAAATGGATATTGTAGAGAAAAACCAATCTGTATCTACCCTCGCATGTAAATAATTGTTTCAGAATCAATAACAAACTATGCCATCTAGGTTTTAACAGTGCAATAGGAATACCTTTGATGCAACAAGTAGTTTTACGAGATTTCATGAACAGACTCCACGAGGCTTATTCTATTCGGGTGTTCTTGAACCATTTATCTCCCTTTGAGGGGAGCCCTATTTCTTTTCTCACGAATTCCTTGGTCAAATCTAACTAGATGTCTTCTATCTTATCTCTAAAACCGTCAAAGGTTTGGGTGAATTATTTTTCCACCATAAGATCATAACCCTGGAATTTATTGAGAAATGCATCCCATCCATGACTCTTTAAGTCGTCGATAACATCGTCATGGGATAGTAAGGCCTAACATCCGTTCGTCTCTATGCGAACGATGGGTGCCATGACCACTGTAACTAGAATACAAGGACGATTACTTGGAATAGTTCTACGTTCGAATCACGTGAGCAAGAGGAACAAGTCTAAATGGAGAGTGGGAACACAAAAATAACAAAACCTATGTGTTATCATAACTCAAATAATGGGATCCTAAACCAGAGGGTTCGTTGTAATCCTTACCATATCTTGTGATGAGTACAAAAACTATAGATTACCAAAACCCTATGCAAGTAATGAACAACTTCATTAATTCTTGGAGCTAGCCAGGTAAGATGAGTACATGAGTACAATAGGTTTGTACCCATTGGCATGGACGTTGATGCGACCATCAAACTCATGACAGAATACCAAATAATTAACCAAATTTTTTCATGTACCAAATCAATTTGATAATGAACTATCAAACCATTAAAAAAATAATAATCGTATTAGCACCAAAAATGGATCCAACAACAATTTAATAAGATTTAAATTTCAATTACAAAAATATATTTCTAAGGCATGAAAAATTATAACACCAAGACAAGTTTTATGTTTAATTCATGCTTGCAGTCATGAATTAAAATAAAAAAATAAAAACAAAAATGAAAACCATAAGAAATTAATAAGAAAAGATTTTAATCCAGCAATCACTTCAAAATTCTCAAAAATATTTACGAAATTGAGGTGATGGCAGCTACAGAAAAATGAAATCGACATCCGATCATTTTAAATATCAAAATCATGTGTGGCTGCCAACAATGGTGATGTGTTGAGAGAACCATTTATATCTACATCACCAGAACACTCATGTCAGGATGAATCATAATTAATAAAAATTTAAGAAACAATTGACAACAAGTCAAGCATTCTAATCAAAACTCCGAAAGTAGCGCAGTCTAGCATGAAATGTGTTTCTATCAGAAATGCAATAGGGTATCAAATCTATATTACAAGATGATGTTTAAAAAACTGACTCTGATACTATTGATAGGGACACTGCTACCATCAGGCATCCATAGCCTCGACAGGGATGCCATTTAACCCACTCTAACACCTTTGTCTTGTCCAAAAGTAATCCATTCAAGATAAAGAACATCTTTATTTTCGATCAATTCCAAAAATACATACCTGATAATTTTCTTAAACTCGACATTGCTTCACTACCAGTAGGCTAGTTTAGTACCCCGACGAAGTTTCCTTGGCATCATACATGCATTTACCCACTGCCATCAGACCCGTTCAGTATCTTGGTGGGTTGCCAGACACTTCCCACACCTTGCAGTTCTTTCAACTCTCTAGAATTTGTTTACATTTTCACAACATCTTTATGGTATTCAAGAGAGTAGGGTGATGCAAAAATATAAACAAATTTCTATCTTATAAAATTCATTTTATCATTTAACGATATTCATCATGATCTGAACACTTATATTTCTATTAAGAGACCATATCGAGGATGAGAAGGTATAATTGAGTTGTTTTCCTTAAAAACAAGGACAACGTTAAGAGTTTTATTAATGGTAATCATGTCTTCTCGTAATTTTAAAAAGAAACCAAGAACACTATTTTGAACAAAAAATTTCTTCTATTGATCTGTGTTTAAGCGTTTACAACACTGGTGCTCTGAGGAGTCATCAACTATTTCTCTTGGAAAAAAAATTAATATCCCTTCCACAAATGAAATGGTGACTCAGACATAATTATTCAGAAACAAATAAAAAACAATCAAAATGAAAAGATCCAAAATTAAATTAAAAAAACAGAAACAAAAATTAAAATAGAAAAATATGTACAAAGAGGTGTTTTTGGAATCATCACAAGAAATACCTTTTGAGAACTTGGCCATTCACTGTAAAAGTGTCTGGTTGTCCCTCCAAATTGTGCATATGGAAAGAGATGGGACCTAATTTTTCAGAAATTAAAAATGGTCCCAAACACAAATTCTGGAACTTGGTGTGTTCCCCCTTTCCCTCATGAACTTTGTCCCACTTGAGAACGAAGTCTCCGACATCAAAATTTCTATCTGAAGAAGAATTTGAATCAAACAAGATTTTTACAATTTGCTAATGTTGATCCAATTTCTTATTTTCTTGTTCTCTTACTTCCTCCATCTTTAACAAGGCATTGATTCGATTTTCTAGAGGAGGGCACTCCTCTTCTTGAACTTTCTGCGATAATTGTAGGGAAGGAAGTAAAACATGCGGAGGGAGAATTTATTCTCTTACGTACATGAGGGGAAAAGGGGAATTACCAACAGAGGATTTTGGGGTCACCCTATCAGCCCAAAGTGCATTATACAATGTGTTGTGCCAGTTCTTATGATTTTATGAAACTATCCTTTTAATGATCTTGATTAAATTTTTGTTTGTTGATTCTGATAGGCCATTTCCTTGAGGGTAGTAGCTGACAGAATACTTTATTTTAATCCCTTTTTACAAAGAAAATACATTCATATCAAGGGATGAAAATTAAGAGGCATTATAAAAAACCAAACATTCAGGAACGCTGAATCGAGCGATTATATGAGAGTTTAGGAAAGATACTACATGATTTGTGTTCACTTCTTTCAAAGGTACAAACTTGAACCATCTAGTGAAATAATTTGTTGTTGTAAGAATATACTTGTGATTTTTTGAAGAATAAGTGTTGATCGGTCCTATGATGTCAAGGCCCCATTTCTAAAATGAAGAACCTACAGTAACAGGCTGCAAAGGAAATGTTGTTTTTTTCACCCGTCTTGCAACCTTTTGGCAGATTATGCATTTACGACACAGTGCATGGGCATATTTAAACAAAGTGGGGAAATAGTACCCAAATCTTAGCACTTTTTGATCAGTGGTATATTCACTGAAGTTACCACCAACTTCACCTGCATGGAGTTCAAATAACACTCTTTGTGACTCTTCCTTTTCCAAATAATGCATAAGAACACCATCAAAGTTCTTTCAAAATAATACATCATTGATTAACTGGAAAGATGCAGATTTTAGTGTAAGTTCTCTTATTTTTTTAGGATCAAGATTACGGGGAGAAGATCCATGTGTCAAATAAAATTTAATGTTCTCATACTACGAATTAGCAGTAACTTGTGCAAAACTGATTTGTTTTTTGTTATGTTGATTTTCAGTTAAGCTGTTGATTTGACTTTCTTGTTCTTTAACTGAATCAACCACTAGTCTACACAGGCCTTGACCTCTAAGAATTTGTGCAAGGTTTATTTTGAGGTCATATTCTTGTAATGAAATCATCCAATTTTCCCTTTTCTCACCCAATTCTTTTTGTACTAACATGTTTCTTACAGTTGGGTAAGGAACAATAACCTCAGTTCTGGATTTCAGGAGGTATGACCGGAAGTGTTTCACTTCTTTAAAAACAACATATGCTTGGTTATATACTGTTGAGTAATTAATTGTTGCTCCTTTGAAAGATGAGCTCATGAAGGAAATGGGTATCTCATTTCTTTCAACGTTTTTTTGTGTTAACACTACAACATAAGACTGGTCAGAAGCAAAGGTGTAAAGAGTGAAATCTTGAGAAAAATCGGGACTCATCAAGGAAGGAGCCTCTATTATTTATATTCTACTGGATTCAAAAGTATGACTCTTGTTATCAGGCTAATTGTTAAGTCTGTACACAAATCAATCCCCCTAGCTTCACTACGAAACTAGAAAAAAACAAGACAGTACACTACTCTTTCTTTACATTTCAATTATCAAATGAGAAATGGATCTAGAACATACCTTTTAAATATTGGAGATCTGACTTTACCAATGCAATCCAAGATTCGTCATGAGGTTTATGAGAAATATCTACAAATAATCACAAGCAAACAAAGACAAGAATAACAAATTCTATTTGATATGAAACTATGTACATGATCAAGGAATCATACAATATGAACAAATAACATTCATATAGGAAAGAAAAGTATATTTGTATTAAAGAATGTGGAAGAAAGATACAACCATATGCCTTGATGTTGCCAGGTTCCTTCCAACTGTTCCTTGCTTCCCACACACTTCTTTCTCCATGGATTTTGAGACCATGGATCTGATAGCTACTCACAATCTATCTTGCCAAAGCACAGCTCAAAACCACTCTAACCAAGCTAACAATCTCAAGACAAAACAACTTCTAACCATTTCCGTGAGAGCTCCTCTCCTTCTATAAGCTGAAGCGGATAAGGTGAGGAGGTTATAATGATCCCACTAAATCATGAAAGCAAGTAAGATCCAAACCATTTCCCATGTATGAAGATTTCTGCACCCTAAACATAATGCAGCCTGCAGAAACTTCACAGCCTGGATTTAGTACATCCTATGTAAATCAGGAATTTCCACACCTTGTGTATAGAGAAGACTACAAAAAATTCTCTTTAATAGGGTTTTTATAGAGGAAAACACAACTTCTTCTCTCAGGAAAAGTCCTTCTCCCTTCTTTCTTTAGGAATTCAAGCTAGTGACCCCTCTGAAGGCAACATATAGGTTTACATCATTAACGGTCATAAGGGTGAAAAAAATAATGTGTAACAGAGAGCCCCCCAAAGTATGAAGTTAGAACAGAATGATAGATGAAATACTTTGTCGAGTGTGTGTAGGGAACAAGGAACAATCGTTCGGAAACCTTCCAAAAAAAAAGGAAATATAGTACAATAATATATCATCACTGAGGTAGGCATTCCCATACTTAGAATACAAATGACTCAAAGAATAAATGTCGACATCCGAAGATCCATGTCAAGACAGGTCATGGCCACTAGACATACACTGTGGATCCATGCCATTATCACTCAAATATGAACATAGCCACCAAAAATACACTGTGGATCTATGTGTTAAAGACTTAAATTTGAACATAGCCATGAGACATACAATGTGGATCTATGCAATAGTACAAACTGAAAATACTCCAACGCAACCTGAATCTATCAAAAAAGTTTCAGGGTCTTCATCTCCATCACTCTATAGTACAAATCTAACCATGTGAATACATGTGTTGAAGTTGAACATAGTAGAAACCACTTAATTTTCGGTCATTGGTGTATACCATTAACAAGTGTGAGGTAAATCACCATTAATGTCAGTGACTCCCAAGGTACTCTAGTACAATCCAACAGGTGTGAATTCATGAGCTGAAGTCGAACACTCAGAAGAATCTCTCGATCAGGGGTCAATAATGAAAACCCATTGTTGAAAGCGAGGAAACCGACCATTGAGGCATGCAATTTCCAAGGTACCAATTAGTTTCTAAGTCAAATTCTTGTATAATGAGTTGAAGTAGATAGGAAAAGACTCATCAAAGGAGAGACTTAATGTATACCCCATTAATGACATGAAATGGGTAACAAGATTTGAAGTAGATCAAAGTAACAAGTGATTTAAGACTGACTCAGGGATGGCCGACACAATAGAAGGCTTTTCAGTTTGAACTTCTCTTTGAACATATTGACAACACAACAAGCTTTTCAGTTTGAACTTCTCTTTGAACATATTGACGACACAACAAATTTCTTGGAAATACTGACTCAACAACAAGGATCACAGACCGATTTGTAATCTTATAAAGGAGTATGATCAAGAGACAAGTGGATTTTCCAACCTAGACACAAAGCGAGTGAAAGGGTGTCATGTTCAAAGGTGACTCTTCCATAGAATACAGGTTTAGATACATTTCTTTCCCAATTCCCCCCCAACAATTTTTGGTGAGTGTCTCTTTATTTTTACGCAAGCTCGAGGAGGATAAAATATGCTTGTAGATGTAAGATCATCCTTCAAACAAGTCCCTCGTAGTATGTTTAACGAACCCTAAGAAGGAGTGGTTCGGTCCCATATGGGTCTTTCGATGTTTGTTTAACGAGTCTAAAGAGAGAAAACTCGACAGTTTTTCATGTTTATAGAGTCTGAAAAACACTTAAAGAGAACTCTCTTAGTTCCTTTTTAGTAAAGTAGTATGATGAGACCGAAAAAGAGATAAACTATTGCTCAACAGATGTTTTCTTCAAATACTTTAATGATCATGAAAAGAATGAGGTCGCTCGGAAATATTTTCATGTTTAGAGAGTCTAAAAAGAGCTTAAAGGGAACTCCAGTGGGTTCGTTTTTCGTATAACCTTTAGGAGTCCAAAAAAGTGATAAAAGTATACTCGAGTACATTATCATTGATTTACGAGCACGAGAAAGAACAAAGACTAAACTTGGTAACTTATTCTCATGTATTTAACAACATGAGAAAGAACAAAGACTAAGCTCGGGATTGTTTTCATTTTTATGCAAGATTTAAAACAAAACAAAACTATGCTTGGGATAGATTTTATTTTACACAAGCTTAAAACTAGCCAAAACTATGCTTGGACCTGGTTTCATTTTTACACAAGATTGACCAAATTAAAAACTATGCTTGTGACTTCCCAACGCATGGTTCATGGATTCACATGGTTGGTACTTATCCCCCATCTTAAGAAGCTAGCGGCTCAACTTTAGCATAAAGTCCAGAGGCTGGAAGCATTCCCTCCCAAGCTTTGATTGTTCTAACTGCAAAGGTGGATGAAGCGAAGCTTCAAATACTAGACGAAGGACTTGACTCAAACAGAGTGGGGGAAATTGTTTCATTTTTTGATGAGCTTGACACATGAATAAGAACTATGCTCAAGAATCTAGGTTCAATCCCTAGACTTATGTTTCATTTTTTAATGAGGTTGCCACAGAGACACAAAAAAATATCCTCGTAACCTCTGTTTCATTTTTTAATGAGATTGAAATCAGAAAACTATGCTCAACTCTCTTCTTGATCAAGGCTTCCAAGAGGACAGTGTTCTAGAAGGACACAATGTCAAGGGACAAAATGCATTCATGGACTCCAATAGATATTCACTTAATGGAAGAAACACACTTTGGAAGGAACACATGTCGAGGTTTTCGACAGGGGTAAATAGGTTAGGCTCCAATAGCCCTACCGAAGAGATCACCATGTCAACTACCAGATCCAAGTCATTGTCATCAGCATCGGAAGGCATGGGAGACAATACCACATAATTGACCTGTGGAAGGGGTGATATCATCCACATATAATAAATATTTATGGAGTTCATTGAGTGGATGGTCAAGTCAGGGCCAACAAACAAAAGTTGATCAATGGTCATAGTTATTCCATCGTGTGGGAAAGATATCACATAGTGGACATGATAGATTTCATGGCATAAACATAATCTCTCCCAAGGAGTAAAGAAAAATCCAAGAAGTCTTGGACTACCATGACATCAATACAGATAGTTTTCCCTCCCAAAGTTACAGGAAACTGAGGAAGAGTCCCTAACGGTTGACTATTTCTTCTGTTAAAAGCTAACAGATTCTGTGTAATTGGTGCAAGCGAAGGACAACCCAAAGCTTGCCAAGAAAGAGAGGACAAAATACTAATGGATGCACCTTCATCTATCAGTGTCTGAGGAATGTCCCGACCAAAAACCTATACTATAATCTGGAAAGGAATGTGAGAGGGAAGATGAGGTCTAGTTAGCATTCCCTAATTAAAAAGGATGGTCTCATTACTTGGAGGGGGTTCCAGGGGAGAAGCAAGAATGTCCCCCATCACGCTAGATTTTGTATCAACGAGAAAAATTAGAGCAATGTCGGGTTTACTCTCAAGTGGGAGAGTAGGATCGATCGATGATGATATCAGATCGACCACTTGAGTTTCATTCTCCAAGGGGAGAATGGGGTAGAGGGTCGAAAAAGGATCGATCACTTGGGTTTCACTCTCTAATGGGAGAGTGGAATCGACCGAGGATGAGATCGGATCGACCACTTGGTCAACTGGTTCAACTAAGGATGTGACCATATTGACCACTTGATCAAACAGATAGACCGATGAAGGGGATGAATAGATCATTCCATAAACTATGGGTGTGTTGAGAGTAAGCTTGGGATAAGAAGCTAGACATTGAGGCTATGAAATAGTCATGTCTTATAGGAATTTCAAGGCTTCATCCATATGAGGGAAAAGGTGAGCTATATGACTCCCTTTCCATAACATGCAAGGGAACTTGACTCTACTTTTCTTCTTCCCAACAATATCTTGACTAGTTGACAGGGGGTCATCAACATGTTGTTCAGAGGCTGACGACATGGGTTGGCGAGGGTCTGTAGAACATGCTTCTATAACCTTGGATAGACTAGGGAAATACTTAATAAGATGGATACCCTTGCAAATCTTGCAAGAGTACTTGGGATTACAGGCTGTTTAGGTGATCTTGACATCATCAACGCTCCCAGCATGATTAACAGTAACTGGTTGTTTTCCAACATATCTGGCAGTGGTTGGAAGTGTGGATACTTACTTATTTTTCTTCTTCTTCTTCTTCCTTTTCTTCTTCTTCTTATCCACTGGGTTACTAGCTTTAGAGCTTTCACTCGATGAAGAAGATGAAACAAAAGAAGACCTTGCAAGTGAAGAAGGTGAAGAAGATCTTGCTAGTGAAGACGGTGAAGGATCAACATGAGGTTGGTGTTCTTTTGTGGAAGTACTTACGAATGAAGCACTTACTGCATTTAGGATTACCTGAGTGGAAAAAAACCATACCAACAATCCGATCATGAGACCTGGAAGGCTTAAAGTAGTGATGTGAGGAGGAACAATGTTTCCATAAGAAGGAAAAAAAAAAGGTTCCCCTGAAGAAGGGGTTCCTTCATTGGTCATTCTGGGTACTGATTCCATTAAAAACAAAAATCCAACCTAGAGTCCACTAGGGAAAACAAACATCACACGCTAAAAATCTGGTAAGAAAGCAAGCAAGCAAAACCTTCTCACAATGAGCACACTAGTTGGTGATGAAATCCAACGTCGTGGGAACAAAGTAAGAAGGGGTTGAGATAGAGAAGGTGGAAAAGTTACGTTGATGACCTACTTAATGGACTTACACCCTGGTGCAAGCTCCCACACATAATCGTGGGTATACCCTCCAAGGAGCCCGAGTGAGTTTGGCCAACATCGATTCCAGGTACTGTGAAGACTTGCCCCTCCACAGTCACCTTGTGTAAAGACCAAAAAGAGATAATCCACTAAGGTTACTGACTACAACAATGATGCCTGGGGAAAAAGTCGACAGTCCGATCCATGTGCAAGGGTGGGGTATCTAGCCCGAAATCAACTTGAAAGGATTCCACTCATCATTCTGGGTATACCTTCCAAGAGACCCCCATAATACGCGCCATCTTTACACCAAAACCAACAAAGTAGGGTGAGTAACTCTGCTAGTCTCAATGCGACCTCAATTTTGACCCTTGTGTGAGAAAGACTTCCCAGGACAAAATGTAGTGAGTGGATTTCATTGCTCCCTAAATCAAGATTATATGTTTGTTTATAGCTTTGGAAAGTTATCTTTCACACCTATTCCAAATCCCTACAAATAATATAATGTAGGTTTGCTACCAGAAAATATAAAAATGTCTAATAAATGTTTAAAATCACTTTATTTTAAGGTTGTTGTTACTCAAAAGGAATATGGCATAGACAATAGGGTGTTTTGACCAACTCGAAAGATATGAAAAGAGATGAAGATGCAATCTTTTCATTTCAATGAAACCTATGTTACGAGAAGGAGAAAGCATTTATCGTTCCCAGATACACAATGTACCAAAATTTACTAAACTCATTAATATTAAGAAATTCAAGAAATGAGCCAAAGAGACTGTACACCAATACATGATTCCTTCCCCCCCTATCCATGAGGGGGGGAAATATTCATAATTCAAGACCAAAAAAATGCCAAAAATCATGCAATTTCACTACTTCAAATGCAAGGATGTCCCCAAACTAATGCACAGCAAGAGAATTCAAACTTTTTGTTTTAAAGATAGCTAAAAGCAATAGAAAATATATATATAACAAAGCAACCCAACCAAATTTTCTCTTTTAACATGAATTATTCAATAAATATAAGTGATCTTTCACTAAACAATTCTAAAGAAAAAACAATGCTTTGTAACTGAAAGACACTCAAAGGAAGAGATCAAATCTTTCAAAAGAAAACAAATAAAAAATAAGGCAAATATGGAAGAAAGTAGATTCAATTTCTTTCAAGCAGACTGTAATCAGACCCAACAAATCACCCCAGAACCACATCATAGATCTGGGCAGGGAAAACCACCAAAAACATTTTTTTTCACAATCTTTGCAGGCTAAAAGACTAGCACAGTGCAGAAATCCTTGATCACTGTAGGCCAAAAATGGGTAGGGTGTGGATTTTTCGCACTGGTCTAAATAGGTAAGGTGTGGAAATCCTAATTCATCACACTATTCCTCAAAGTCGGGTGTGGAAATCAAACAAAAATGGGAAAAAGAAGAAGAAGAAATTTTTCTAGCGAAGTTTAATAGTCAGAGAGTCAAGATGGATCTCCCAGTGACTCAGAAAATAGAAACCACGCAATCAAAGAACGAAAACAAGACAAACTAGGAAAACAATGTTTTCCTCTGTGGAGTTACCAATTTTTTTATCGAGCTAATTGTTAAGTGCTGACACAAATCAATCCCCCTAGCTTCACTACGAAACTAGAACAAAACAAGACAGTACGCTACTCTTTCCTTACATTTCAATTATCAAATGAGAAATGGATCTAGAACATACCTTTTAAATATTTGAGATCTAACTTCTCCAATGCAATCCAAGCTTCATCATGAGGTTTATGAGAAGTATATGCAAATAAACACAAGAAAATCAAGACAAGAATAATAGAGTCTATTTGATATGAAACTATGTACGTGATCAAGGAATCATACAATATGAACAAATAACATTCATATAGGAAAGAAAAGTATATCTATATTAAATAATGAGGAAGAAAGATACAACCAGATGCCCTTATGTTGTCAAGTTCCTTTCAATAGTTCCTTACTTCCCACGCACTTCTTTCTCTAAGGATTCTGAGACCATGGATCTGATAGATACTCACAATCTATCTTGCCAAAGCATAGCTCAAAGCCACTCTAACCAAGCTTACAAGATCAAGCCAAAAAAACTTCTAACCATTTCCATGAGAGCTCCTCTCCTTTTATAAGCTGAAGAGGATAAGGTGAGGATGTTAGGATGATCCCACTAAATCATGAAAGGGAGTAAGATCCAAACCATTAGGAAGCCACCTCACCATATAAGCTTCTCATTCTATAATCATCGAGAAGATTCTCATTTTTCCCAGGTATGAAGATTTCCGCACCCTAGACATAGTGCAGCTTGCAGAAACTTCACATCCTGGCTTTAGTACAATCTGTAGAAATCGAGCATTTTTACACCCTGTGTATAGGGTAGCCTGCGAAAATCCTCTTTAATAGGGTTTTTATAGAGGAAAACACAACTTCATATCTCGGGAAAAGTCCTTCTCCCTTATTTCTTCAGGAATTCAGGCCACTAACCCCTCTGAAGGAAACATATAGGTTTACATTATTAACTGTCATAAGGGTGACGAAAATAATGTGTAACAACCCTCTTGTGGTCCCCAATGGTACAAAACATCCTTTTTAATTAAATTTTGTAATGGTCTTACCATTTCCAAGAAACTTGGGACAAATCTTCTGACGAAATTAATCTTGCCCAAAAAGGAGTGCATGGATTTTTTGGAAGAACGAGGGGGGAGTTTAGAAATATGTTGGGTTCTTTCAGGGTCAATAATCATTCCTTCATTAGACACTATAAACCCAAGAAATTTACTTTGTTCCACTACAAAGACCGATTTCTTAGGGTTGAGTGATATACCGAACTTGCGACATCATTCTAGGACATCCCTGAGGTCAAAAAAGTGATCTTTCTTGTTTTTAGAGAAGACGATGACATCATAAAGATAGACCACGATCGGTTGGTTTATGAGGACACAAAAAAGAAATACCCATTTCTCTCTAGAAAGTGGCACCGATGTTTATTAGACCAAAAGGCATTTTTATCTAGGCATAAGTGCCCCATGGGGTGAGAAAGGTGGTTTTAAGATGATTTGAGGAAGACATGAATACCTGGTTGTATCTCGAAAATCCATCTAGCAAAGATAGTCTTTCAGAACCAGACACCTACTGGAGAATTTATTCCATTGGAGGAACAAGGTAATTGTCTTTGTTATATGCTCGATTTAGGTTCTGAAAATCGACAAAAAGTTGAATTTCACCACTTTTCTTCCTTACAGGGACTAGATTAGACACCCAATGTGTGTGCCTTATCGGGAAAATTATCTTTTCAGTTAGTAATTTCTTTAGTTCTTTTTTAACAGTGGGTTCCAATTTAGGGTGAATATTTCTCAATTTCTGTTCAAAAGGCTGTGTCTAGGGTTTTATGGGGATGATATGTTGTATGATATTAGGGTCGAATGTTTTCAAGTCATCATACGTCCAAGAAAAAATGTCTTTGAATTATTTAAATAATTTTATGAACGCATATCGTTCTTGCTCGGAGCATCCTGTTCCTAGATTGATATTTTGAGGATTTTCCTTTGTTTCTAAATTAACTATCCCATAAATCAAAGAAGAGTTGTTGGTTTTACAATTATCTGTCCCTCTAAATTTCATGCAATTCATAAAACTTTTCTATTCTTCCAATAGATCCGGGGATAGAGTTTACCAGATCAGATGTCGATTCAGGAGATCTAGGATCTGATATTACCGTGAAATTTTAGATATTTTCATCGTGAGTGCCTTCATCAATGACCACACCTTAAAAAGTATCTTCCATATGCAGGAAGTTGATAATTTGTTGATCATCATCGAATACTCTCCAATTTGTGATGTTATCCGGGATCGACGACTTGAACAAAAAATCAATTGAAAAAACATTAGGGAAAAGATCGTCAGCGGGTAATAATTTACAAGAAACATTGGCCAATAAATCATCTTCTGAATTACTTAATCTAGGGATGGAATTTATGTTAAATGCTGAAAATGTTTACATCAAACCCCATACCTCAGTTTGGTAGCTTTTCATATGTGGTGATAAGAAATGTATGGCATTTCTTACCTACTTAACCATGATTTCCAAATCACCAAATACCATCAAACTATGCATGTCCATATCCACATCTTTCCTAATCCCTTGTATAATTTCTTCATATTTGATGGTGTTATTAGTGCACTCAAACTCTAACCAACATGAAATAAAAGTCTTATTGCCCGCAGGATCGATGAGTACACAACATGTGCCTGCTACTT
The DNA here is from genome assembly GCA_000966675.3 of Picea glauca. Taxonomy (NCBI): domain Eukaryota; kingdom Viridiplantae; phylum Streptophyta; class Pinopsida; order Pinales; family Pinaceae; genus Picea; species Picea glauca. The sequence continues at coordinate 585,295 of JZKD02S1729292.1, forward strand.
ATTTGGATTTGGATCCATCAAAGTACAAAGACCATATTTGGGCTTCGTCAGTAGTACTTGGCATACTCAGTAGAGTTGATGTCTCAGTATAAGTTATAATTTTCAATTGCTTCCCAAGATCAGTAATAGAAGAAATTTCGATCATGAAATTACCAAAGAAGGTATTCATTCCCTGCGTTTCAAATGAGTTTGTAGATTTGATGAAAGTTTCATTATGATCATTTAGATCTGTCACGGTATGCTTTATATAACATTATTTGTTTATCTTGATATTTTTGGGATGTCCATTTTCAGGAAGCCACAAATGAGACCAATCTGTGGCAAAGTAACCATACAATTGTTCGGACCAGTCCCTTCTTAAAAACAAACCATAAAATTCATGGATATCTACAATGCTAATGTTAATTATCTCATGAACCTTAGGATTGGAAGATAATATAACCATAACATTCTTAAGCTCACCAATTACCTTAACATTTGTTAGATCAAGATGAATGATTTTGATATCATAAGGTTTAACTTCTTCATTAATTTTTTCGCAAACAGATAGAGGCATCACGTTTGACGATGCACTGGAATCGACCATACAATTATGTACATTCCTATTGAAAATTTCAAAGGTTAACAAAAAACGTGCGACATTTTTTCGAGCGTTAACAACAAAATTCTGTTGATTTTTAGTTGTTGTCCCTGAAACAGTTTTATTTACATTTGCTACAATTTTTCCTGCTAAATCCCTTTTATCTGGAATTTCAAGTGTCATTTTAGTTGGGATTTTTCTGGCTGTATTTGAATCGATTTCTGCTGATTTATTACTGTTAGGATCATTGTTTTTACTGTTTTCAGCGATATTTTGAAGCATTTTCTGCAAAATAAGGGGAAATTTCAGCAGCTCAAAAACATAAATATTATCTCTTAGTTTTTTTAGATCCTCAATCAAATCGTATTCTAAAGCTTCTAAGCTCTGTTTAATTTCATCCTTCTTTGACTATTTTGGAAACACATTTTTACCGACTTCGGAAGAGGGTTTGTTTTGCGTTTTTCTTCTTATGTTGTAGGGGTGAACGGTTTCAAATTTTTGTTGGAAGATGTTGTCCAAGAAGTGACCGAAGACATTGGGAGACAATTCCTCTTCTTAAGTTTCTTCTTCCTCAACTACATCTTCATATTTTTCGAGAGGGGAAAATATAGAATTATCATGTTCTTCTAAGATGGTTTGCAAAGCGTATTGTAGACTTTGAAATTTAGACCTTCAGTGGTCGGGTTTATCCGGTTGGGAGGAAAAGGTTTTCTGAAAGGAGGTTTAAAAATTCATTTTCTTGTTGATGCCTTATCGACTGATCTCTTCAAGTCAATGACCTAATTAAACATTTTTTGGAAAGCTTTCTGCAAGCTTTCTAAATCTAAAGTTTCCGATTGATTTTTTGTTTGAGGAGGCCTAGTAAGGATCTCTATTTTCTTTTTGGATGAAGAAGTTGTTTTAGCTTCGCTACTAATTTTACCTTTCAAGATTAAAATATCTCTTTCAATTTGTCTTTTCTCCTCAAAGGCTTCAAGCAATGTGTTCTTTTTAGACCTTTTGACCCATATGGCTATATTATTGTGCAAGGCTTTATCATAATATGCAATGATTAAACTCTCGGCAGGCATTGAATCTACAGGATTTTATTCTTTAAAGTAAGAAATATTTGGTTAAAATCTTTCACTTTCTCCTTAGGATTCATTTTTAAGATGGAAAGTTCCATAACTAAGACTTTCGAAGATTTATCATCTCCAAATTTTTCCAAGAAACAAGTTTCAAATTTGTCCCAAGAGACAATGGTTTGGGTTTGTTGAGCAAAATACCACGTGGAGGCATTTCCCTCAAAAGTATAAGGGAATAATATGCATACTACATCTTCGTGTTCAACACTTCAGAGTCTAATGGCCTGCATAAATTTTTTGACATGATCCTCAGCAGATTGCTTTGATTCTGAATCAAATTTGGGCAACCATTTTTTCGTATGTTTTGGTAGTGTGTGTTGGGGTTTGGGTACAACCACGACATCTTGATCAGGCCAAGGTCTGGAAAGATGTTTTTTATTTTCCATGGGATTTGGTGGTGTAGAAGGATGAGATGGTTCTGATGAAGAATTGCCTTCATCTGAAGATTCTTCCCCTTAGGAGGATGGAGATGAACCATGTGGGGAAGGTGGGATACCAGATCCCCAAGCTCCAAGGTTAGGTGTGTCGATAATATTGGTGGTATTATCACCTAGATGATTTTGGAGTAGACCAATGCCTTATAGTTGTTCTCGAATATATGAGAAATATAGGGGTTGATTAAGTGGCCTACCAGGTTGTATGATATAGGCCAAGGCACTATGTGTTCTTATGAGTGACTGACGAACAATTTATTGGAAATCGGTCCCTTGAAGAACTGGTGTAACTGGTTCAAAGGAGATCTCAAGGTTATCATTTGAGGTAGTTGTTGTTTCAAGTGTAACATTTTTTTTTGAGTGACTTCGTGTTACGACAAGGGAGCGAGTGTGTGGGGGAGGAGTCTTGCGACCTCCACATGCCATCAATTGAATTCAAGCCCTCCTTCTAGCGCCATTTGTTGACATGTGTAAGTGACACATCATCAAATGGAAGGATAGATCTGGTCTGAGGTTGTATAATTAACCCAAGCTGTTTGATGTGATCTATCTTGACAGGTCTAATGGCTCTGTTAGCCAACTAAGGTGCTAAAACAAAGAAAATAAATAAATTGTTCTAAAGTTACAACTACAATACTATGTATACAAATCTATTTATTTACAAATGCTAAACAGAGACATAAATATGAACATGTGATTATAAACATGATATTTACAGATTGCAAGTTTTGGAGAATGCCTTGTGAAATCAATGTTTTTGTAATTGTCTATGAAGTAGATAAATAAAGAACATATTTTTATATTTTCTTTTTAATAAATTAAAATCTAAAAACTCAAAAGATACTAATAAAACATAGTCTAAAACAAAAACATAATGATAGTCACAACCATTTTAAACTATCTCATTTCATTATTACACTAATAACGGATATTGAATGAAAATAACACTAAATTGAGATTAATCTCATATTGTGCCTATATCCATGTGCAATCCAAACTTTTGGTTATCTTACCTGTGAGAGAAACCTGAACCAAACTTATGCTAACATCTCCTGAGTAAACTCAAGAGCGTCTTCGGGGACAAGGATATAAGAACAAAAAAATAAACATATAGATCTAGTGACCATATGATGATGAATGTTTATAGTAAAATAAATTTTAATGTGAAGCATTCATATGATAGATCGAATCAACATCAAGTATAAATCACTGATATCAAAGTAAAATAACGATCACAAATATAATACATATGAAATAGAAAATTATAGACAAACTTTAATGGGGTAAATAAAATGAAACATTATATGCTATGGAGGCTAAAGCTATGTAACATATTAACATCCCATAATATAAAAGGCAAAAAATAAATGGAATAATGTCATGTTGGTCTAAAGTCGAAATGTGAACAGCTTGTCCATTCAGTTATGAGAGTTACATGCCCATAATCTATTTCAAACAAAGATGTCTTTCACTAACAAAGTGAACATTATTTAAAGTAACTTGGGATCCAAATACTCCTATCTCACAGGATAGAGTTGTATCCCCCAAAATCAAGTAATATTACAAAAATAGTGGATTTAAAACCACTCATAACAGAGTTGGTTTATTCAAAAATTAAATCAATTTTTTTATAAAACACAAAGAAGGAAAACTACTAATCATTTAGGCGTATGATTGAAAATGTTTCTTCCAAATAATTAGCAGAAAAATCTCCCATTTCCTGAGAAAAGAAAAACCAATTTGATAAATTAGAAAAAAATTTACTAATAACTAATTTTTTATTATAAAATACTTGGCTACAGAATTGAAGATTTTGTAGCCGGACTTAATTTCAGTAAATGAAATCCAAATTAAAATCTACTTATTTCAAATTATATAACAGAAATAAAAACGAAAGGAAAATAAGATTGTTTTACCATAAAAAGTTAACTAAAGAGGTGTCAAACAATTCAAAGTTTATTACTGCCTTGACACTGGTCGCATTCTTGATGACTATGTTTCTATATTTCTTGATACATTTAGTCTCCCTCTCTGCATGCGCCTTGAGATCAAGGTTTTCTTGCCTCAAGAAATCATTCTGAGAAGTAAGAGTTTTAATTAGGGCCTGTAAGAGAGGAATGTCAGTGTAATAATGCTCAAACCAATAGAAACATCCATCACATTGTACAGGGGAGATGGTATATCGATGAAGGGCACAATCAACCAAGGGTGCATCAATATTATTGGTTATTTTCTTTATATCGTTCCTAATACCGAAGAACCCTTCTCTATCTTTAAGTCATGGTGCAAAATTTTTCACAAAATCATAAGGTTCAGTAGGAACAATAACTTCCCTCCTAGAATCTTGAAATTTTGGATCTTCAAGAACTAGAAAATCCTCTATCCTAGGGCCTGAACCCTCATCAATATCGATCAGATCAATCAAGATTAGATGAGTATCCTTTCAGTTCCTTAATTTACTAGAGATTAGGCGACCTGCTTTCTTGTTCTTGAAACCCAAATATATGAAGTGTTGTTTTGTTCCTTTGCAAAGATTCTTGGATTCAAGCTAGCATCATTCACAGGCACAAAAGGGTCATTTACCTTCAATTTATTAGTCTCTTTCTCGAGAAAACTTGCAGGTGGGAACTTACACGATGTCCCTTCATCTAGGGGTTTTTTTTCAGTAAACTTTGGTCCATTAATTGAATTATCGAACTGGTATTTAACCATTGGCTTGTCTAAGTTAGGGTTTACTATCAAGAGAGGGTTTGTTGTAGGATCATCCTGGATGAAACCATTCCTCATTAAAAATACCTCCCAATTGTCACCTATGGTTGACAAATGATGCATCAACAAGATTTTAACCAACCCATCATGGAACAGGCTCGAGTCGACAATTTGTCGCTTGTATCATTTCGACATCTTATAGAGACTCATCAATAAGTAAAATTGCATATGTAGATCGAAACCTATGAAATTCATGATCAAATAGATATGGTAGAGAAAAACCAATCCATATCTACCATCACATGTAAAGAATTGTTTCAGAATCAACAACAAACTATGTCATCTAGGTAACTCACTGGGTGAAACCAGAATCTATGCAAATGCCCAAAGGGAATGATCAATTGACCTTTAGGAGTGAAACTTAGACATTCAAAAGAAATCATAAATTATTTACAAATTTGTATATGTATAATCCATCGAATGGAATGAATGCCTTTCCATGATGATTCATATGATTTTTCAACCTCTTTTTTAATTTCCAATGATTCATGATTTACAAAATGAAACTAAATCTAACATCACCCTTGGTAGGATAACTTAAATAGTAATATCTATGTAAATGTTTCGCCCTTCTAGTGTTGATCTATTTCGATTGGCCCTTGACAAAGTTTTGAGAGAACATTGGTCGTGTTGGACCATTTTTGAGACTTCGACAGGCTGGTCAAAGATGGAGTGCCCATGCGAAGCGGAGATCGCAGGATCTCGCTTGTTCTGTGGGATTTTTGGGATTTTTGGGTTGATGTAATGGGTATGGGATGTCATCCCATGGGTTTACCCATGTTTAGGTATTTTTGTAATGTATAAATAAGTAGATAGGACTTAGAGTGAAGTCAGTCCAAATTGTCTTTGTGAAAGAATATGTAAAGTTCTAGCTAAGTGCAAGTGATTGCAAGAGGCTTTGTGTTAATAAGGAGTTGTCTTTATGCCTTGACCTAATTTTGGGAGGGAGGATTTGGTGGGCTCCATGCAGATCTCTTGTCCTTTGCAGAATTGGGCTTTATAGATCTGTGCACAGTAGCAGATGGTTGTAAAAGATTGAGGAAGACTAATAAATAAGAAGAAGAAGTTGGTGGGCGTAGCCCCACACTAGGGTGAATCACATATATCTTGTGTTGATGTGCTTACTGAAATGTTGTTTATGTTATTTATGTGTTTATTTTCTTAGTGCACTAATATTTATATATGTTAGATAGATGTATGGATTCTTAGTATGGTAAATGAATTCTAGATCTGAGTTAATGCTATGTGATAAATGATTGGAAGTGTGTGATCTGCTCATTACTGCGGTGTTCTATAATTATGTCTTAGTCTGTGATGTGAATGGGATTTAAGAACTAATGCATATTGATTATCCAAGTTCTCTATTAAGTGTTGTAATCACATATTTGTGTCCCAGCTAGGTTGTAGACACCTAAGTCCTACAACCCCCCTGCCTCTACCTTGAGTGAGACTTCATATGCTTCACAGGTGTTGTCGAAAGGGCCGATAGTTAGGGTTTTGTTGGTGCGTTGTTTAAGCGTTGAACCCTGGGTCTTACCCTGTTCCAACAAATGGTTTTGTTACCAGGACGTGAACTTTTGATTGATGGGAACTAAAGAAAATAGAAAGCTTTGTGTGTATATTTGTTGTTGTAGTGCGTAGTGTTCTATGTGACTTGCGAAGATCTGTGCTAAGAAAGGAACCGGATCTGAAGAAAAGAGGTAATATCTTAAGGCTTTGTTCTCTAATAAAGGTAAGATAACTGAAAATTTTTTCTTCAAAAGAATGAAACTAGGTATGTTTGATAGATTTTGTCCTAGTCTGAAAACTAGGGCACAGCTAGAAGAAAGAATTGATCTAAATAAATTTGATAGAAATAGAGAAAGATATATTATTCTTATGCATAGAAATAATTTTTGGACTAACAAGTGGATGCAGGAACCTAGAAAGAATGTTTGCAGATTGCAGCTCCATCACTGTGATCCTAGTGTGCAATATAGGAAAGGTTGGGGATCATTTAAAAGAAAGAGAGGATTGACATTGTGTTATAATTGCAGAAGATCGGGACATACTGCTAAGGAATGCCCTGGTACAGGTCCTATTTGTCTTTGTTGTGAAGCTATTGGTCAAAAAGTTGAGGATTTTCGTTGAACGCTTGCCAAAGTTGAAAATGAAGAACATGAGACAATAAAACTATGAAGAAGGTCAAGGAACTAAGGATATGTTAGAAAACCAGAAAGAATATGAGACTGTGTTATTACAGTTGAAAGAAACAATAAATGATCACAGGGACATCAGTTTACCAGAGATCTTAAAAGAGAAGTCGAGCATAGAAACAAGAATAGGAGACTTAGACATAGACTATGTATTGGATGAAGAAACACATGTGAACATTATGCCAAAAATCACTTGGGAAATTTTGGGAAAGCCTGCTATGATACCTTCATTGGGAAGGATAGGTTTGTTTAAAGGAAAGATGATAACCCTGTGTGGCAGAGTTAATGATGCACCTATGATTGATCTGAAACATCAATTCAAGAAGAATGTGAAGTCATTAAGTTTGTTGAGAACAACGCTCCTTTTTCACTTTGTTTAGGAAAGAATTGGATTGAGAAGGACTGGATTAGAAGGAAAGCAGAGGAGGAAGCTACAACACAGAAAAAGAAAGAATTAAGGGACTTCATAGATAGAAAAATAGCGTGACTAATAGAATAACAAGAAGACAAGTTGAAGCAACAGAGGTCCATAGAATTAGTTGTTGAAGTTGAAAGAACACAAGAAGTCTTAAAGAACCTGTCCATGCATGAAAAAAGTGCATTCACCCTAGAAATAGTAAGAGAACAGGTATTACCTTTGAACCCTTTAGAAGACCCTCAGCAATGCAAAGTTACTACGCTAAGAGAAGATAAGAATAAGAATGGAAAGAGGAATCCAGAGACTCAAATCATAAGAAAGAAGGCCAGAAAGATCAGTAAGAAGAAAGAAAAGTTAGAAAAATTGGAGGAAGTTCCAGAGAAGACTTCGCAGAAAGCAGGCTTGCAGAACCTAAACCTCGTCGGAATATCAGAACCATGCAGAATGGGAATTCTCCAAGGTGAAGCTATAAGACCATTGGAGGCATCTCGACCATTAGAATGACACTCCAGAATGGCTAGAAATGCAGTTATTGACAGAAATATCGCCATTGTACTGTTAAAGACCACGTCATAACAAATGGATTCGTATTGATTGACACATTCATACCCGTTGGAGGAATCCATTACAATGCTTTCCTATTTAATTCATCAGATGTTGCGTCGGGACCACTTTTTGCAAATTGATATATCTAAGATAATAGAGAATCAATTGCATATCATTTTGTTCTTTCCAGAACTCTCCATTCAATTGATTATCTTGCTTGTCCATTCGCCTACCCGATTTTTTTTATTAAAAAGTGTGAATGTCAGGCGAGCGTAGCACAATAGAGAAGTCTATGGAGGATATTCCTGTAGACCTCATGAATGAGAAAGTCATGTCTGTAGGAATACAAGCATCGTCGACTGAAGGATTGAAAGTATCCCCATCGACTAGACGATGTTCTGGTCGCGATGATATGGCTAACGTGAAGCAGATCACGTTGTTCTTGCCAGACTAAATCCCCCCTTTGACTGGCGTAGTTAATCGTGATAATGTCCCGCATGACTTTGAGTACACACTCATCACTATATACCTCCCGAAGGGGATACGTGCAGTTGGACCCTAGTTGGGACTCCCAACTCTCAAGATCAGGGACTTCAACCTCGGAGAACAAAATAACTATGTGATTCTCGCACTGCATAGGTACTTGATGAACATGATTGGGAAGATGCCCAATATAGTTCCACAGTCGTGGATTAAGGAGCTCACATATTCCATGATATTGAATGTGATGAAGATCCCCCACTTCGATCGACGTCAGGAGGTTAATGCTTGCGTTAAACTCCTCCTATCGTGCTATCATGGAGGGTATCTATGGCTTGACAGGTGCATGAATATGGATCCAACATTGATCCACTTGATCAGTAGATTAAGCATGCAGGGATCGGACCCTCACCAGTTCTACCCAGGGAAGATGTCGAATCGCTCCTTGGCATAGCATATAAAGGAATACTATGGCGATGTATAGAAGGGAAAGTGAGGCTACAAGGTAGCCTCCATCCAGTATGGTGCAGTGCGCCTAGCTTGTCAGCTTATCCCTAGAAATATCATCTAAAAGAACCATCCGAAAAAGGTCACTGGATTCGTAATCGACCTCAAAGAGAAGTTTGTCGAAGGAATATAGATGAACTGGGCAAGTTACCTCGTCAACGAGTTGGAGAAGGAATTCTATGAATTGCAGGACCAAGGATACAAATTTCATTTCAGTTGGTTACTGATTTTAATTGCATTTATCGCCTGGCAAATGCTGGAAGGAGAATCCTTCATGAAAGTTGAGCCATTAGAACCATTGGTCGTGAGGTTCGCTACCTTGTGGTATACAAATGATATGGAAAAGAAGTGGTATTTGAGTGATGTCTTCCATACTTACTACCTAAAACTAAAGCATGCCATTGAATCATTCCCTTGAATGACACCAAATACACTCCATCAGTACAGGCTGCTAGCAAAGTTCCATGAAGATTGACACTTCATCTACATCATCGTGTGCATGGATGGAAGTAAGGAGGACCTACATTCCTACTATAAATTGACCGATGAAGACATGGAAGAGATCATTAAGGAATGACCAGAAAAATTCTTTGTACCAGTCGAAGATGCATAACTCTCTGACCCTGACATCATCAGAAGTCCTTTGGTCACCCAGACTGAGTATGACGGACAAAGCAGTGAAAAGAAAAAAAAGAAAATGGATGAAATCCAAGACATAGAAACTGAGGAGGAGGACAACGCATAAGATGAAAGTAGGCCTGACTCACCAGCAGGAGGAGGATGAGACCAAGTGAACCAAGAGGAAGGAGGAAAAGATGAATAAAGGAAAGACAAAGGTGAATCCATGCTGCCAAAGGATCCCCTCACCACAACAAAATCATCGCAGAAGAGGAATGTTTCCCCGGAGAAACCTTCGTCCAGAAAGAAGGCACGCACCAACAAGCCCCAGTCAAAGAATGTGCTCACAGTGGATGATATTTATCTCATCATCATAGTTGTAGAGGATTCTTCAGGAGACATCTTGCAGAGACAGGAATAAAATCAAGAGTCGATGTATGACAAAATAAAGAAGGATCTCAAGGACATCCAACAAGATATCCATTCGATCTGCGCAGTGCCTATTGTGTCATATTTAGCATAAATTGTAGAATTGGGGGATGATCCCTCCCCATTATGAATGTTAGTAGATGTGACAGAGGCTCGACTTCATCGAGCCCAAGAATAAAAGGAATAGGCTACAAAAAACATGAAACAAGAAAAGGAAGAGGCCTTAGAGAAAATTTGAGTTGTGTAGTAGGAGAAATATGAAATTAGGGCAATGTTTGAGGAGGACAAAGAAAAGATGTGGAAAGAAAAAGACCAGCTGATTGTAGAGAAGAATGTGGTCAAAGAGATAGTAACTAGATAACTTCGCTCTATGCCGGTCTTGGCATAGGAGGAACCAAATTCAACTAACATGAAAGTGGGGAAGCTCACCAAAACCATTCAATATCTTCAAGCAAGAGTAATGGAGATAGAAATCGAAATAGTACCAATCACTTCGCAAGAAGTGCACGATCAGAGGGAAGAAGCTTCTAGGACTGTAGTAGAAAAAATTAGGGCATTGGCCTCAGAGTGTAAACAATTAAGTGATCGAAGTATGCAGACCTATGAGCACCTTACAGAAGATTTGGATCTCAGGAAATTGGAAGCACATCTCGAGGAGGCGAAGAAGCAGGCATCAACCATGCAAGAACAGATAAAGATGATTACTGCAATTGAGAATATGAACAGGTCATAGGAACATCCTGTAGTCCAACAGCAGGTCACTTCCATCCAAAGCATAGTTATGGAGGTTACGCAGAGACTCTAGCCACTGCAGGATGAAGCCTGCATGCTTTTTGAAGAGATCGAAGGGAAAGGCTTACAACTGGAACATGTGGTCGCAATAGTGGAACAATTCTTGGAGGGGCCTATCACTGAGAAATTAATTCAAGAGTTCACTAAAGAGGAGACTCTGTTAAAGCAACAAGTCGAGGCATCTTGAGCTAAGCTTGAGGCCTTCGAGGCAGTGTTGTCCAGATCAGAGTGACTTGGGATGAGTCAAAGGTGAGTGTTGGGGGCCTGTTGGCCCTCGACCAAGTTTTGAGAGAAAATTGGTCATGTTTAACCATTTTGGGACTTCTATAGGTTGGTCGAAGATTGAGCGCCCAAGCAAAGAAACGATCGCGAGATCTCACTTGTTTTGCGGGATTTGTGTGCTTTTAGGGTTGATGCAATAGGTATGGGATGTTGGCCCATGGGTTTACCCATGTTTAGGGATTTTTGTAATGTATAAATAAGTAGATAGGACTTAGAGAGAATTCAGTACAAATTGTCTTTGTGTAAGAATATGAAAAGTTCTAGCTAAGTGCAAGCGATTGTAAGAGGCTTTGTGCTAATAAGGAGTTGGCTTTGTGCCTTGACCTAATTCTAGGAAGGAGGATCTGGCAGGCTGCGCGTAGATCTCCTGTCCTCTGTGGAATTGGGCTATGTAGCTCTATGAACAGTAGTAGATGGATGTAAATCATTGAGGAGGACTACTAAAGAAGAAGAAGACGTTGGTGGACATATCCCCACACTAGGGTGAACCACGTATATCCTGTGTCAATGTGCTTTGTGCAATGTTGTTTATGTGTTTATTTTCTTAGTGCGCTGATATTTATATATGTTAGATAGATGTATGGATTCTTAGTAGGGTAAATGAATGCTAGATCTGAGTTAATTATATGTTCTAAACGATTATAATTGTGTGATCTACTCATTACTACGTTGTTTTGTAATTAGTTTTTAGTCTGTGATGTGAATGGCAGTTAAGAACTAATGCATATTGATTATCCAAGTGCTTTGTTAAGTGTTGTAATCAAAAATATGTGTCCTAGATAGGTTGTAGACACCTAATTCCTACAACCCCCCTTGCCTATACCTCGAGTGAGACTTCATCTGCTTCGCAGGTGTTGCCGAAAGGGTTGGTAGTTAGGGTTTTGTTGGTACGATATTGAAGCATTGAACCCTAGGTTTTCCCCTGTGCCAACAACTTCCAATGAGTATCCATGGACTCGATGGAGTCATTGTAAGTTTTAAACCTACGAAGTAAATAAATGCATACATATTCTTAAGAAAAAACATAAATTAATCAATGTCTTATGCACGTAGTACAAAAATATTTATGCTAGAAACCATTAACTTGGAGAAAACCAAGCTTCCTTGGTGTCTCACCTATCAAATATTCATTGTATTAATTTCACCATTCAAAATACAATATATAAAATATTTTAGGTATTCCACAAATACCAAAACCCTAATCCCTAATCGATAGACACAATCGTCAAATATGGCACACCCCCCACACACATGCAAATAATATAACACATGCCCAACATTCTCCCAATTGTTTTTTTCTTTACATATAGGGGGTTACATGATTCCATAGTAAAAAATTCAGGGAATCAATGGCCATTGTTTCTCCACAGTAGGAGAAATGTTTAGTTCTCATTGAAGTTTTCAATGAATTTGCAACATTCTTCAAAGTTTCAACCTTCTCTAGAAACACCTTCTTATCTTCAACCATGTTTCTCACAATGTGATATTGAACATAAATATGTTTTGTATTCAAATGTTAAATTGCATTATGTTCCAATAAAATTGCACTCTGACTGTCATAATATAATCTTACTTCTTATTGTACCAACCCAATACCTAAAACAAATCTTTGTAACCATATTGATTCCTTGCATGCATGAGTAGACACCATGTATTTAGCTTCTATGGTTGAGAGTGGCCACTACAACTCGTATTTTTCTAATCCAAATAATTTCTTCTCCAAATAGGTTAATCAAATGCCCACTTTTATATATTTTGCGATCCATATCTCTAGAGTAGTCGGTATCAATAAACCCATTAATTGTTGACACTCTATCCAATCCCGAACTTCCTTGGTAGCATAATCCATAAATAGAAGTGTCATGTAAATACACGAGTACCATATTTATTGTTGTCCAATTCTTCTTCCCTTTGAAATATACCTGCTCAAAACTCCCATTGCATGTGCAATGTCTAGTCTAGTACATACCATTGCATGCATCAAACTTCCAACCACACTAGTATACGAAACATGGGACATGTGCTCTTCCTCTTCCTGTGTATTGGGACACTAACCTCCATATAAATTTACACCTACAGGAATAGTAACCTTGACCTGTTTAATTTTATGCATATTAAACCTCTGTAATATCATCTCAACATATTTTCTCTGGTTCAACAAGAGTTTTTTTTTTGCATGATCTCTTTTAATCTCCATTCCCAGAATGAAGTTAGCAACATCGATATCCTTCATGTAAAGTTTGGACAATAGATGTGATTTCACCTCCTTGATAACATCCATGTTAATTCCTACCAACAACATGTCATCGACATACAACACTACATAAATGAAGTTATTACCAACCTTATTAGAATATACACAATGATCATCCCCTCTACTCACAAATCCCAATCCAAGGATGTATGTTTCAAATTTTTGGTACCACTTCCTAGGTGATTTCTTCATACCATCTAGTGGCTTCTTTAGCTTATAGACCAGCTCTTTATTTCCATTCACTGCAAGTCCTTCTGGCTGCTTCATGTACATATATTCTTCCAAATCCCCATGTAGGAATGTTGTATTCACATTCACCTGTTCTACTTCAAAATCAAAAGCATCATCAATAGATAAAATAAATCTAATATAAGTTAACTTGGAAACAAAAGAAAAAATTTCATCAAATTCAATTCCCTCTACCTGAGAATAACCTTTCACTACTAACAGATATTTTTATTTCTCCACTTTACCTTATACATTCAACTTCTTATTAAACACCCATTTGTTTTCCAATGGCCTTTCTTCCAGTTGGAAACTCAATTATATCCCATGCCTCATTCTTATCCAAGGCATCGATCTCTTCAACCATGGCCTTCCTGTAGAGTTTACTATGCTATGAATTCACTGTTTCCATGACAGTTCGTAGATCATCATTACTAATAGATAAATCAAAATTAGCATGAAAATAAGGTGGAATATACCTTTATAGTTTCCTTATTTCCCTCATTGATCTCCTCAATACTAGATTTTGAGATTCTTCTTCTTGTTATTCATCTTCTTTCATTGATTTGTTTTTTTCATCATACAACTCAATCTCTATTTTCTCAGGCACTTATTTCCTTCATGAGAATTCTTTTTTGGGAACATATTTAATATCTATAAAAACAACATCCCGACTATAAACATTCTTCTTATTTTATGGGTTCCAAATATTATAACCCTTCATACCATCTTTATAACCAATAAATATACACTTTTCAGTTTTATTATCCAACTTACTCCTATTTTCCTTTGGAACATGTAAATAAACATCACAACCAAACACAATGACGTTTTCAAGAGAGGGTTTCTTACCAATCCATACATCATGTGGTTATTTTCCCACCAACACTAATGAGGGTGATTTATTTACCAATTAACATGCAGTACCCACTTCCTCTTCCCAGAATTCATGTCATTTGTTGGAACCACTGAGAATGCTCCTTGCCTTTTCCATCAAATTTATTTTCATCCTTTATAAAACCCCATTATATTGAGGTGTTTATGGATTAGTATTCTTCCTTTCTATATCTCACTTCTTACATAACTCTTCAAATTCATTCCCACAAAATTCTCCACCATTATCTGTCCTCAACACTTTATTTTCTTCTCTATCTGATTTTCTTACCAATCCATACCTCATATTTCTTCCTAAGAAAATAAATCCATGTGTTCCTTGATAAATAATCTATGAATGAAACATAATACACATATTTACCTAGTGATGGAACAAGCACATGTATGAACACATCACTTTGTATCAACTCTAATACCCCCTTTACTCTTGTAGCACCATATGGGATTTTCACTCGATTTTCTTTACCATATAAGAAATGTTAACCAAAATCAAAATCTAGGGTTAAATTAGACATACCTTCAACCATAATTTCCCAGTCTTTGATGCCATAGCATGGTATTCTTTCCAGTGATAGTATGGATCCTATCTTCTTTATTTCTCTTTTCAAGGATAATAGAAATTTTACACCCATCAATATAAGTTCTTCCCAATAAATTGTACAGATTTCCACACTTAAATCCCCTCATCAACACCATTGATCCTTGTACCATCTTGAAAGTTCTTGTTCCCGATAAAGTATCCACACCTACATCATCTAAGTTACTTACATATACTATGATCCTAGCTAGATTTGGAATGTGCATAAATCTAGGGAGATTTCTAATCCTTCTATCTTTCAGCAACAACTTAAACTTTCCATTTCCCATCATTTTGGTTGTCGATTCATCTCCTAGGAAGACATCACCACCATCATACGTTTCATATTCACTAACCACTCCCTATGAGGACTCATATGAAATGATGCACCTAATTCGATCAACCATACATAACAATATGTGTCTGTAAATGTAGGTTCCATGTAAACATCACCTCATTATTCTGTGGAGTTTTTTTCCTCTATGGAAGAGGAATCATTAAATCCCTTTGCTTTATCAAATTTATTAGACCTACAATCTTTCTTATAATTCCTAGATTTACCACATTTCTAACATTTCTTCAAATATTTTCCTGGGGATTTAGATACACCTTTATATTTAGATCTCCCCCTTGAAGAATTATTTCTATTATTATATTGGGGACGAACTCCTAAAAATAAATCTATGACTATCCATGTTTTTCTACCTCGTCTCTTCTAATAACAAGGATCCAACTACATCCTCATACTTCAATGCAAATTGTGTGGTAATACCAATTGATACAACTAGATTATCCCAGGAGTCTGGAAAAAAACATAACAAAGTAATACACGTATATTCTTATACAAGCATAATATTAACATAGACAAATTGACTTGATAGAGTATTGAAAGAATTTAGATGCTTTGTCACATAATCTCCATCTTCCAGCCTAAGATGATAAAACTTCTTTCAAAGAAACGACTTGTTTACCAGGGACTTTGACTAATATAAACTCCCAAAATTTCCCCATAGTTCCTTGGATGTAGATTCTCTCGACACATTAAGTTACACTGAATCTTATAGGTAGAGTCAAATTGTACTCCTTTCTCTTCTATCTAGCTTCTCCCAATATTCATTTCACATACCAATAGAGTCAGTAATAGTAGTATGTGTACCAATAGATTGTGTACCATTAGATTGTGTAATAGGTGTTGTGTTGGTTTTGTCACTTGGGTGAGTATAAAACCAACCACTTAGATACCTTCTCAAGCCATCAAGAAACAATAGTAAATTCTTAGTTGGTTAGTGAACCAACAAGTAAATAAAACAAGAAATGAAATTAAAATATGACAAAACTAAAACATGCACGAATTGGCAATTCAAAACTAAAAACAAGAACAATAGATAGTCACCAATGGATATGAATTTGATTTATAACACCTTGGATAAATATAGGGAACTTGTAAGTTCCCCTCTTACTCCTTGGGAAGGCCCTTAAGGTCCCCAATATAGATTTCCTTCTCTTCTTACAATGAAATGATAATGGTGAATAATTTCCTACCAATTGTGTCAAGAGGTGAGAAGAATGGCTCTTATTATGGATGCTAGAAATCTTCTAGGAGAATGATGGATTCTCAAGGAGTAATTCTAACAACGTAACAATACATATAAATTATTACTTTGGTGTGTACCTCAATCTTGTACTTATAGAGCTTGTTCAAACTTTTACAAAACTAGTTTATAATGTGAATAGGGACCCTCATGTAGGTACCTCCCTAGTCCTTAATGTAAGAACCCTGTTTCCCCAAGTCTATAAATATAATTATTATCTTGAAAAATATAGATAGGCATGTTATGTGATCATTTAAATACAATGGACCTTTGATAATTTATGTAATGTAAATACTTGGTTATTAATGCAACATGGAAATGTTGAATTATTGTTGAAGGGATGGCATTCATAGCTTATGATGTCATGGGAGGAATGGTGCAAGAGGAAAGCTAATACAAATTGAAATGACCCTTCCATGCTTTACCATATAAATTTAAAGTAATGTAGACCCTCAAATTTCCCTAGCCCAGATATTTGATTACCATTCATGATGGTAGTTTGGTAGTCGCCTTTGAGAATCAATGAAGGATGGGAAGAAGTACCCATCAGGAATATTATAACATGTCCTGTGAGGTCTTCAAGAAGAATACATGAAAATATAAGGATATATTATAGTAAAGGGGGGATTATATATAGATAGACACATAGTTGGGGGAAATCGTGAGCACTAGATAAGAGAGAAAGAGAAATCTCTAGTGTGAGGAAAAGGGAAACAAAAGTGTAGAAGTAATATATGCTCCATGGAAAAATTGCTAAAAGAATAATTATCCTCTCGTGGCATCGTATCATGACTCAAGGGTGGTTGGATGTATAAGTGCTTAGTGTAGCCTTGCCTATGGTTAGGTGGAGAGTGACACACCCTTTAGTAGTTTCTAGCATCTTCTAAATTTTATATAAGTATATTAGTTACCTTTGTGTATCGTTTGGAAAAAATATATGGTTGAATGGTTAGTATGCATATAATGGATATGAATACTTGACTTGTGAGATTTATTGTGTATTTATGGATATGTCCTTATGTTTGAATGGAATATATATCTACATGGAACGCCTACTGTCCTTAATTTCATACAGTCTCTTTCTTTAGTAAAATAACTACGACTATTTCCCTCTGATAATATTGTGTAATGTGTAAATATTGAAGGGTACATATTCATTTGAGAATGAAAACAACATAGATCCTTGTTATGTTTAAGTTGAGGAATGAGCCCATGTCCCTACTTATTGTATATGCTATGGTGAAATTTTATAATTATGCAAATGTATGCACCTGTGTAAGGAATGGTTGGGATCCCTACAACAAAGGAACCTTGCAGGATAAGATGAAATAGAGGCACCCTCGATAGGAAAGGGAATACCTTGGACCCGGGTGAGAGATATAATAT